>JAGVSP010000148.1:0-141390 GCA_022494985.1 Micrasema minimum | reverse complement strand
TCTATCCCTATGAAAATACAAAATGGCATTCGCATTCAGGCTTTTTGGGCATATGTGGTTTTGCAGTAAGCCCTCAATTACTTCCCGCAACCGAATAGTAGGCACATTCCCTCATGTTGTTATCCTACTGGATATCTCATTACCACTTCCTGGTGTTAGTAAAGAAAGCCTATCTCGATATGGGGAGAACAATACATGTGTAGGCAATTTCCACCCGATCATGGTTCGTTAATCAGGGTCTGGAGGGGTCGGCAGGGGCCGGGGGAGGAGGGGTCAGGGGGCGGATGCTAATGCGCACTTTATACGGGACCGAAAACTGTGCAGTTTCTTGTTCAGAAAACTGTATTTCAAAAGACACGCTAAATACGTATATATCGAATATATATAAGCAT
Source organism: Micrasema minimum (assembly GCA_022494985.1). Taxonomy (NCBI): domain Eukaryota; kingdom Metazoa; phylum Arthropoda; class Insecta; order Trichoptera; family Brachycentridae; genus Micrasema; species Micrasema minimum. The sequence continues at coordinate 140,998 of JAGVSP010000148.1, read as the reverse complement.
TTGTCAGGTCAGGCAAGCGTCGCGCCAACCATTCAATATTCCATGCAGTTTACGCATACGGGACAGTTTGAAAACTGCACAAGTAGCTGTACAGTTTTCTGTCCATTATAAAGTGCGCTTGAATATAAAAGCCCCTTGATAATGCGATACATGGAAAGGATGAAAAGCCAACAGATGGAAACAAATTATTCTGAGCATATACCCACTCGGGAGTCATGAGATTACATAATGAGTTTACAAAAAACGTAGCAAAATGTATGGATACTGGATACATAAGTAAGTACATATGAAAGCCTCTGAACCAGTTCAATACGAGTGTAACGATTCTTTATATTTCTCAACAATGAAGCGCTGAGAAGTTTATAGGGTTATAAAATATAAAAGGACACCAAATTATAATCTAGGATCTAGGTACGTTTCCTAACCAATCATATTATGGAGTTATTTGTTAATGATCAAGCAGTTAGTTCTCTCTAGATGATTTAATATTTGTAGATTATTATTTTGATCCTCCATGATAACCATGCTTGCCTATTTTACAAGGCATCAGGTTCTCGGCGTCCTGGTCGTCCACTGTTGACAATTCCTCGGCAGTTTATGTCAGAGCTGTGGGACGTGGACTTGACTTGGGAGGATGCACGGGGTCTAGCGGCCGATCGCTTGGCCTGGAGGCAGTTTGTGGATTCCATATGCTCCACATAGGGAGCGGATATGGTGTGATGATGATGATGATTTAAATCCTGCAAAAAGTGAGCTAGTACAAAATGGTGGATTAATACTACGATCCAAGTATGAATACAATTTTAATAAGTACATGATGTATGTATCTTCTGATCAATATGTACGTATCTATGTGATTAAACCTTGAAATCTCTTTCATTCCTTCATCTAGCAACACAGGTATCGATATATGTTTTATCCATAATATGATTGTACAAGTTTCACAATCTCAGGTATTCCATTAAATCAGTATAAATTGTGTATCCGATGTTGTAGTAGGAAAAGGAAGGTAAGAAAGGAAGTGGAGGAAGGTAGGCGAGGTATTAAGTAGGAAGTTTATGAGATAGGGAGAGTTGTGACGATAACGAGGTGCTAGGAAATCGTTCGCATAACTTGGATGAAATATTACGCCATTTTCTTTTGCTTATTACAATAAGTATCATTATTTATGTATTAGTTTTGCATAATATACAATAATATTCGGAGTAATCAGTGTGCGTGTATGAGAAAAATGTTTGAATGTGAAGGATGCATAGGAAGTTTGCCAGGATAAATGATGTGATATTTTATTCTCTCTACTCCTTAGGTTAATGTCGCAAAGGTTTTTTAGTTACAAAATATTTTATTGTATTTGTTATTGTTTTTATACCTCAATTACCTAAGTAGAAAAACTACATAATAGAGTCGTTTTTTTCGTTGGTCAAAATTATTATGCTTCAAAGTAAGTACCTAGGTACAGGTAAATCAAATTTATATTTGGTATATTTATATTCTCCTCTGTGATTGCGAATCATGACACTTATCCAGGACCCAAAATAGCAGGAGTTTTGAGAATAGGTGTCTTAGAAGAATATTAGACGTGCGGTGGTTTGACTTTGTAAGGAACACAGAGATGCAACGGACACAGCAACCTTTGGTATCTACTGTCATCCGTCGAAGGCGTTTCGGCTGGCAAGGCCATATACTACGTACGCCTCCCTAGAGCCTTAACAATGCTTGCCTATTTTACAAGGCATCAGGTTTTCGGCGTCCTGGACGTCCACTGATGACAATCCGTCGACAGTTTGGGTCAGAGCTGCGGGACGTGGACCTGGGAGGATGCGGAAATCCATATGCTCCACATTGGGAGCGGATATAATATGATGATGATGATGTTTTTTTTTTTTAGCTATTTTGATGCGAGTATAATTAATAGGTTCTAAGGTTTAAGCAAATAATAAATCTATTATTTTGTATATGTAGGTAATTTGTTTGAATGCCTGAGTAATTGACTCACAAGCAAGGCTACGATTATTCAACATATTAAAATGGTGTACGCTTACAGTAATTATTTCATATGAATCAATAATCAGCATTTATTTCGGCTAAATAAAATTATTATAACGGCTACAAATACGTACGTAGAACATATAATTAATTTCTGTCCAACGTCATAATAGTATTTTACGTTTTACGCCGTAGGTACAAGTGGATTGTTATTTATTCAGTCTTTAGTAAAATATGACTTAAGTCACCTTTAGTACGTGCACAAACGTGTTTTGTGCTGTTCCAGAATGTATGCATTATTTATAGGAATAAACTACAATAAACCTCATAACGTAATCATGTTGCAACCGCAATGTATTGTAGTTTTCCTGCTAGAACTAGGTAGAAACTAACGGAGGGAAAATCATTTCAAAGCCAAAGTCAAATCAACATTTAAAGGGTCGAATAAATAACTCTCATATATAAAAATCTTACAGCGTATGAATACCAAATGTAAGGTTCCATGGTCTGGTGGTAGTTAGATGAAAGTCAGTTGTCCGTCCAATTATTCCACTTATTTCCAATAGATTTTATTTGGTAGATATGATGGATATGAAGACTCCAGAGTGCCGGACTCCTGAGCGTGAGGTCTGATGATGGACAGTGAGGAGCAGGGCGGAACCTCACTTAACCAAGATAATGTGTGTTACCAATATCGAGGCATGGAAAAATTCCCACACTTATTACAATAGTATTTTTCCAGATAATATAAAATACTTTTCTTATTTTAAAGTTTCCTTTGAAGTTCAGAGCAACATGTAACAATAATATTTTAAAATGCATCAGCCTTAGAATTTTGAAAATACATCTTCTTTTATACCTAGGTGCAACACAGCGTATAAGCATTGGGATAGGGCAACATATACTGCGCCAATAACACATCTACAGCATATGGGTGCAATTCTGTCATCAATAGACTCCACAATCTAGGCAATAAGTTTATGCATACTGGCGATACATTCGATGTCAATTTTGGCTTACAAGTTGGCACTTCTAAATTATTTCAAGGCCGAATGTATCGATTAGTGTGCATACAATTTGGGTTCTAAAGTTTAATGTTTGAATGCAATGTTAATTTGATGCTAGATTATTTTAACATTTTTTATGTATATTATGATTTCGTGTATTTGCTGTAAATATTTAATATGTAAAAGGCACTGAGTGCCGTTTATTTTAATAAAATAAAATAAAAAACTTAAATATTCAGAAGAGACAACAAAATTTTAAATATGTATTTCCTGTTTTACATTTAGCGTAATGACTGAACACCTTACCTTCATGTTGTAAAATAATGTGTGCGGATAAGGGAAAGTGGAAGTAGTAGTTGTTTTACATTAAGAAACATGTATTAGTAAGTTCTAATATAATAAATTAAATTAAATTAAAGCACATAGACGATTCGAATTTGTTGGCCCCGTCGGGAATCGAAACCCACAACCTCATGCATGGTAGCTGGTGCGGCAAAGCGAATTTGTCGACTTTCATTGACGACGAGAGCTGCTGATGCGTGCGAGAATTTAAGTATTGAATTAAGGCGAGAGAAGGGAGGCAGAACGAGAGATCCAGCTCCCAGGCGATGCCAGGAGACCCACACCAGTCAATCCAGTAGAAAAATTGCCCCACATTGAGTATGATGGATGCTGGAACAGGAAGATCGTCTGGGCTGCACTACTTGAAAATAACTTTCACAAAACAAAACACAAAACGGAACACAATATTTCAATTGACACAATGGCAATGGATGATGGGTTTAAGAGAGTTCGAAGATGAATTGAAATACGTTTAGATTATAAGATGACTTTAGATTAGTTTTAGAGTTTGCGAAATTTGCGTGCGTTTTTGCGAGGATGCGATAGTAATGTTAAAAATTTGAGTCTACCCGCGATGTGCAAAGATAGTGCCATAGACAATGTTGGATTTTTGGATAGAGGAAGGAATATAGGAAAAGGAATCAAGGATTTACTGGGGCAACTTGTCACAAGAATGACCTAGTACAAATCATCCCAGCAAGCTCTGAAAACCCAAAACCCATCGGCCAAACCAGTAGCCCAACTATAACCCTTACACTACGAGGCGGACAAGGTTCAATAATTATTATTTAAAGTTCACATTTTCTTCCTTTTTCCGATAACGTTGAATAAACGAAGCTCTTATAATCGAAATTTGATCGAGTAGAAGTAAGCTGTTGTACTATTTTCGAATAAATTGATAGACAGTAATGAAATTGCTCGAAACTTTATACAATTTTGCAAAATTCCCGCGTGAAGATTACTTTAAGTTGTCAAACTGCTGTAGAAATTCGAGTTCAGTGAATATTAAGGTTGAATTTTTAAAGAAACTTTTGTATTGTGTTATATTATAATGGTGTGAGACTTTATTTGCAACGATTTTCTCAGAAATTGTGCTGGCGCTTTGTGTGTTATCGGGAAATACGATACAATAGAGTTGAAAGTCATTGGAAATATTGTTTGATAGAAAAACCCACTTTGAAAAACTCTTCACGAATATGAGTTGTATTTCATGTACGCATGATACTCGAGTATGGAGAAAAGCTTGTAAGTAAATAAATTTCTAAAAAATATTTATTAAATAGTAAGATGCTGATATTTTTTGAAGCCTCTCTTTTTCTTCTCCACTTTTCCACAACCTGTGCCATGCTTCGGATCATAAATTAAATATTAAGACTTAATCTAAGAATAAGTAATGATAGAACCTATAAAAAAATTATGTATAATCAATTTAGACACACATGCATAAAATGATATTTTTTTTAATATTTACTTAAAACATCAACTTACTTATAACTGCAACATCAATGTATTAAAAAGTGTATACAAATGGCTGCAGTTTATAAAAAAAAAATCAAACCAAGCCTTTTAGCAGGATTAACGTACTCTATAAAATAACGTTACTGCGAGTTACAATGTATTTCCCGGATTGCAATTGCAAAATGTTTATCATTCGACTATTTCTAGGTTATGAAAACTCCCTCTCAAATATATCCTTTATTGAAGGAAAGGTAACACAAAAGAGCTACATAATGAAATCTTGAGATCCAGGACTAACGTTGACAAACGTTCCTGATGGATGTTAAAGGGGACGAAGTATGTGAGAAGTAACTATTTCTTATTTAAGGACATTTCAGTATTTTTTATCGGAAAAGCAGACATTTAAAATCTTCGATTCAAAAATGTACGCTATCACTGTTCACATGACTGTTCACATAACCACTTTATAATTATATAATTAAGAGGTTTAAAATATGTCAAGCCCCTTTTTGTTATATTTTGAACTTTTTACCGTCCAATTTTTTTTTTCAAAGTCATTAATACAAAAATACTCACGAAATATCCGTATTACTTCAAGGTAAAACTTTGAAATTGTATTTTATTTTACCCACTCATAAGTAAAAATATGGTATTGCTTTAAATGTCCATCCGAAGTGTCGCATGCGACTTATTACATAATATCTATATCGCAGTTGTGACGTGCATATGATGGTAATCGTTATATTTTCGGTAAGAGATTTTACTAATCACACCATTACATGTCATATATGCGTCACAACTGTGATACATATCGATAATGTTACACTTATAATCTGGGCCCAGGTTATACATAATAAATATAAAACACATAATTAACAATGATAGGTCTGTCATCCAATTATATGCGTCCACCGTAAGTAAACATTTGTACTTCCACTACATCCACTTCATCATCATCGTTCCATATCGCTGTAGATATGGAGCATATGGATTCCACAAACCCTCGGAGTTTAGTGAAAGAAAAAGTCTAGACCAGTTTTTTGCCAAATAATAATTTTTACCAAAAATTAAACAAAATTTAAATCTATTGATAATATGGTTTTTATTATGAATCTTACAAATCTACACGTGTTTAAAAATGAAAGGGACAAATCTAGAGTGAAAACACGGCGTATGATTTTGGGTTGAATACCTTTCGTACCTATTCGGTGTGAATAGTTACCAGGACTCAAACCGTAATATCTTATGTAATAAAGATAAGGCTTTACTCAGTCAACCAAAATGTTTCATGAAAATGTAGTAAAACCTAGTGATATTCATATTATGCCTGCATGTAGAGATACCTTTCTATAAACTGAGTAGGTGTACTAGAGAATAATAAGCGTAGTGGAAAAAAAAGATTCGCACACTTGCCTCTTCTTTTAAAAAAAATGTTTATTTAGTTCTACATAATTAACATAGATTAATGTATTTTTTAAAGATTTGCTTGCTATTATATACCTACGTATTTCCATTTCAGGGCCTGTTTCAATTTATAGAAGTAAAAAGGAAGTTGTTATTTAATTTAATAATATTGTAGAAAATTTAAACTGTGTACATTTTATAGCCCTTCTATTTAGGTACTTATTTGTAAATAAGGATATTAATTTTGGAGTAAGTATCTAATATAATCATAATAATCTAGTCAGAGATGCGGGACGTGGACTTGACTTGTGAGGATGCACGGGAGCTGGCGGCCGATCGCTTGGCCTGGAGGCAGTTTGTGGAATTAATATGCCCCGCATAGGGAGCGGATATGGTATGATGTTGATGATGATCTAATTAATACCTTTGAGTACAACCAAAAATTAGGTAAGTATTACTAGATAACATCTTTAGAAAACTCAAAATAAGTACCTACCTACCTAAGGTTTAATAGATTATCTCAAAATAAAAAATGTTAATACCCACTTGTAAATAAGTAATCCCCCAAAATATAGGATACCGCGTAATACGTAGAATACTGATATTAACATTTAAAATATCTAATGTTATTGCGCTTTGAAAGCATAAAAAACGGTTTTTCATTTACTTTACTATTGGTTTTGATTGGTTTTCTTTTTAGAAAACTTCCTTGCTAGTGCTACAACAGGCAAAAAGTTACACAAAATTAGAGCGGGAAAATGGCAGAGTACTCTTTTACGTGACGTGTGGATTTCATATATTTTACCAAAACTTCACACGCGTTGACTGAATACAGAAAGCTTATCATTGTTATCAGAACCTAACTTTACTTCAGAAGTAACGATGCTTGCAATTCTATATAAAAGTTTTCGTCTTGATTTTGCATCAACGCCAAGGAGATAAGAATTTTCGACACAGATTACAAAACGAGTGAGGGACTTGAAAATAAATGGGAAACATTAATTTGTGACGTTTTACGGTCTAGTTTACGAAAATCGACAATAGTTATGGGCCAACTAGTCACTCACTGCTTATTTATTATGGAACCCTCTGTATTTCGTATATTTCCCACTTATTACACCTAAAGTTTTAATAGAATGTTGCCAATTTGTGATTTAAATATGTATGTAAATATCTTTTTTTATCTGTTATTCGAAGTTGACAAACGGAAGACATAGGTATATGTAGATAAAGTGGAAAAAGCGAATTGTTGCATGTGTTTTAGCAAAAAATATAGGAATATAGGTACCCAAAACACCAATATTATTGTAAGCCTCATGTAAGCAGTAGCTACCTTAAAAAACAAAACTTGTATTGTAATTAAAATATTTTGTGGGTAGATCAAAAATAATACACATTTTTTAAACTTTGAGATGAACAAATTTGGAAGCTAAATTCTCATTTTCTTTGATGATTTTTGAGTCAAGTTCTTCTTGACAAAAATTAAAAACATACTTTTTAGGTCCTCTGTTCCCTATAACTTATTCAAAAAGTTATCGCCGTTGAATTTGACATAGTAATGACCTGGAGGCTTAAGGGGTTAAAGATAATATTTCTTCAGAACAAAATCCAAGGAGTCTAAGAAACAATGGACTGAAGAATATCACATTATAATGAATTCGCTACAAAGTTCAAATATCTTGGGATCCATTTAACTTATATTATATACACATTTAATACCGCTTGAGAAGAAATCGCTTACAATTTCTTATTTCCACAACGAGACTGAGAATAAAGGAATGCTTAATAAGACTAAACGTTTTCCTCTCATTTTTAATCGCTTTCAGGGTTTTATTTTCAGTTTAGCTGCAATAAAAATTAAACGTATTATAAAATCTGGGTCAGAAGCATTCACGTTGTTTTTTTTTTTAAAATACATCGCGTTTTTTGATAAAAAAAAACACGGATCGGTTTTTAAACTGATCGGGAAAAGAAAAAATGGAGGTTAAAAGCGATGTTTTTATTTTATTCATTGAAGAACCTATGTTTATTTTCTTGTAATATAAATGTTTCGAAATTTCTGTTCTTGGAAAGAAAATTGAAGATCTAAAATTTTAGTTCATTGTGAAAATCATGTTTGAAAATGGCTTGAACGTTATAGTTACATAAAATTCATCGTCATCATACAATATCCGCTCCCTATGTGGAGCATATGGATTTCACAAACGACCTCCAAGCCAATCGATCGGCCGCCGTTCCCGCGCCTTTCACAAGTCAAGTCCACTATCATTACTCTAGAAAATATTTTTCAGCAAACCTTATTCTCTAAAACAAAAAAATCGTATCACAAATAAATAGTCGAATAAATTTTCAGTAAATTGCAAAATTTTCCTTTTTTTTTACGTTAAACCACGGTTGATTTAAGACTGCTAACGTTAAATGACAATATGCAAAGGAAATGACCTGTTTTCATTAAGGCTTTTTTTAATACGGTGAACACAAAGGGATGAGAATATTTTAATTTGGTTTTTTGATGACAAAAGGGGTCGCTACCAACTGCTTCCCTGAAGCAATAATAGACCCTTAGTAGTCCCGTGGCAGACTCTTTATTGCGAAAATTACTTCATTCTTTATCTTAGCGTTTTTAAATATGTTCTAAACGGGTAGCATTGTAAGTTAGTATTATTTTTTTAGTATTTTTTTTTTTTTTTTCCCCTATCCGTAATGATGCATAAGGTACTGCATTGGTTCAACGAGTGCAGTGTGATCTTGATAATTTATGACGTGAAAGCAAGATAATCTTTATCGGACGTAAACTGCAGCGCCCATCTAAGGACTTTTAGAAACTAATTTATTTTCGGTTTATTCAACATATACGGGAAAAGAAAAAAATGCAATTACAATGTGCATTTATAAATCCGCTTACTTATTAAATTCATAATATACCTTGATGCCGGTCAGGTGTACCTTATTAATTAACTTGGAAGACTTGAATTGGGTCCTCTGGAGCTAATGATTACTTTTATTTTATTACGTTGAATTATTATTATATTTAAAACGCAAGATCGTTTTTCTAAATTAAAAAAAATATTTCACTTCCTTATTTTTTACTTTATGAAATACCTCACAAGGCAAGTCCCGTGCTGAGATATTCACTTACAAGTTGTAACGATTAATATACCCTCCAGGAAAAAAAATTTTGGGGTTATTCTGTAGATGAGATTAGTACAATACTAAATCCTTACATTAAAACTTTGGAATAAAACTATTAATATAAATTGTGTTTATTGTAGAGGAAAAATTTAGTTTTTCCCAAAACTACCCTCTAAATGGCTTTGTTTAGTGCGCTTTGGACGAAAAGGCAATCATTGTAAGCCTCTTACAGATTAGAGCCTGATTTTATTATACCTCAAAATTATATCACCGTGATTTTCATTTTTCTTGTTTTAAAATACCGCCATTTTGATTCTATCATTATTCGTCGTGATCCTAGTAAATGCGGAATATTATTAGAGGTTATTTATTCTTTGAACAAGAATTCACTGAAGGGGCTTTTCCATACCAATTTTCTAAAAGTATACGCTTCCTGAAGTTAATTTCTTAACACCACTTAATTATCAAAATTCACCGCCTAAAGACTCCAGCATTTAGGCCAATACACGAAACGTGTGACGTCTATGTCTAGTTATGACATAGATGCCTATTGATGACGTAGTGAGTGACGTAGTGGGTAACTAAACACCTAGACACGGGAGTATTTTTTTAGCATGGAATGTCACTTCTCTGAAATTTCTGTTCGAAGGTCGTGAAGCGTAGTTTGAATATGTGCTGCACCAGCAACTCTAACTACAAATTGGTCTATTATAGGTAATAGTTAACGTTTTGGTTAAATAAAACTATAATAAACCTTTTTAAAGTAATGTTTAATAATGTTCAATAAATACGTGGTTTAGATTCATCAGTCTGTTTTTAATTGAAATCGGTAGTTTCATATTGAAATAATAACTTTAGATGAAAACCCTCGATTCACATTAAATTATTAACCAAGTCTCTCACCCCCTAGTACTGAATAATAATTACTTTTGCTAACCTTCAGACCATAGGCAACAAAATAAATTATAAGGGTTTGTTCCCACACATCCACTCATAAAGTAATATTTTTATAACAAGCAAACGAATATTTTCCGTATGTTCTGTCCTAATAAATAAAATTAATTAAACTCTGTACACAGTATGGTTAATTTTTGTTTTTTTTATTACAAATATTTCTTTTGCATGCTTTAAAAAAGTTTTCGATTGGTTGTTTTTTTTTATTTGTGTTTTTGTCAAAGTATTGAGTTTACTTAATAAATACAATTAGTAATCATCTGTAGTAAAAATGTAATATAATATTAATTATGTACTTGCTTATGCATAAAATATTCGTTATTAAAAAAAATGTACGTACATTCCTGTAAATTAAAAGTAAATAAAAGCTACAACCTATAATATTTTCCTATAAATCACCAGTTACAGGTTTTATGTGATTCTAATATCATCAAATAAATTTGTCATTTTAAAAAAAAAGGCCAACCACTGTTTTGATACTGGTGAAATCTTTAGTTTTACGTAGGTAGTTAAACGAACTATATAACCTTAGAATTCACATGTAGAAAACAGTGGTCGCCCCATACCCATACCAGAACTTTGTTAAAAAACTAAATTTATTTTTACCTACTTATTTTACTGGAATTCTCGTTTTTTATTCCTGATTAAGGTCAAAAATGATTCATCCCTAATCTTGTTTAAACAGATTATTAAATATATTAAATTCACAGCATTTTCCACAAATATTTCATATTTTGTGAGATTTATTTTAAAACTGATATCTAAGTGATATTTCTATTTAATGATCCTGGAATCACGCGATAAATTTACAATGAAGATCCTTTCCTTACCCGGCGTTTTAATATAGAAAGGTTTTGACATTTTATAATAAGGGATGTTTAAATTCACATTGTATTTTTTCCATAAAGAACAGGGGATCACAAAGAGAAAGGAATAAGAGGATTACCAAGAAGAGTAAAGAGTAATAGAAGGGAATCTGCTGACTGACAAATTGGAATAGAGTAGAAACAAACGACTTAGCTGACAACATTAAAATTAATTATCATTTTTCTAAGTGTTCGTTAGATGGGTAATATAATTTTTATAATGCGAATTTATTTTAAAATTATTTAAAGCTTAAGGGTTTTTCCCATTTCGTATTCAAGCTGGCTTTTCTCCGTTATAATCCGTCCATTAAAATGTTAAAAATAATGTTCTATCAGTATGTCGCACGCTGCCTACTTAATTTCTAAGAAAATCTTTTTTAAAAAACCTAATTACTTTAAAATTAATGTACCAGATTAAAGTTATAAAAATAAATACTCAATTACGGGATTGAATATGGATTTCACACTTTTCTTATTTTGCAGACCTATTAGGTATATCATCATCATCATCATCATACCATATCCGTTCCGTATGTGAAGCATATGGAATTCACAAACTGCCTCCAGGCCAAGCGATCGGCCGCCAGCTCCCGTGTATCCTCCCAAGTCAAGTCCACGTCACGCAGCTCTGACGCAAACTGCCGACGAATCCGAAAGGACTCCGAGTACCTGATGCCCTTGTAAAATAGGCTAACATGGTTAAGGCTTTTGGGCGGCATAAATATATGGCCTAGCCAGCCGAAACGCCTTCGCCGGATGACAGAAGATACCAAGGGTTGCTGTGTCCGTTGTCTCACCACTGTGTTCCTTACAAAGTCAAACCACCGCACACCAAATTCTTCCACAGAACACCTATTCTCCTATTCTTAAAACTCAGAAGTCTGCTATCTTGGGTCCTGGTTAGGTGCCACGATTCGCAGCAGTAGAGGAGAACAGGTGTGATGCAGGAGTAATAAAGGCGGCATTTTGTTTTAACCGAGTAAACATCCGATCTCCAGACAGCTTTCATACTGTTGAATGCGGCGCCCGCTACTCCAAGCCGCACTCCCAGTTTTTCTGAACTCTGCCGTTTTCTGTCATGTACGCTCCCAGGTATTTGAAGCTCTCGACCCTTTCGATGACTCGTCCCGACAAAGCCAGGGGGATCTGGGCATCTTGACACGAGCTGTTACACATGACATGGGTTTTACCAGTGTTGATTTTTAAACCCATGCACGTGGAGTGCCAATGGTGTATAATAAATATTATCAATTACTTTGTCTTAAACAATTAAGCTCGTATTTGTTTAAGTTTGTATTGGTCTCAGTTTTTTTTGGGATGTAGAATCGTAACTGACCCTTCATATTTTGGCAGGTCATTCATGATAATAAGTATGTAAATCACAGTTGAATGGCACATATTTTTCTCACCCAAAGAAAAATTTTCGAGTTTACCTTGAAAATATTATTTTATCTATTGCCGATGGGTCTTAAACAAAAAACCACTAAAAGACTGAATCAGAGATTCAAGATTTTACAATTTTACAACTTATTCGGGCGCAATGTTTCTTAATTAAATTACTGCCCACATGATGTAAGTTTATGACACATTTCTGAGTTGCGAATTCCTACTTTTAAACACCACTTTAACTGCACATTTTCTTACGTTGGTTTTGAAATTCGAAAATAGAACAAGCAATATTTAAAAAAATATGTATATTACAGTAAATATGGATAATTTGTACGAAATACAACACTACGACAAAAATATTGCAAGGAATGTATACGAATGAGTAAAAACATGAAATAATAAAAGGCATAATCACGATCTGTTTTCATTGTTTACGTATACCTACTATATTTGTGTACATTTTCAAAAGTATATGAACATTCTGGTATAAAAAAGGATTTCCGCTTGAACAAAGAAACGCCTAATTTAAGAAGTTTTCAGAAAGTTTAAATGACAAAGCGACTTCATATGTATGTACGTATACATACATACACCCACACATCAACATATTTTTTAGTTTCGTGTATATTTTTTTGGCATAAAAAAAGATTAGACGAATACCTTACCTGAATAAATGTTTCTTAGAAAACCTGTGAGTGGGAAGAAGTTCCTTGTTCTTCGTTAAAAACTTTACCATACAAAGTCTTGTTTGAAAAGTTTTATTCAAAAAAATATCTTTTTTCGCAAAAGTATTATTTAACTACCAGCTGTTATATTTGTATGTATTTTCAAAATACTACTTCTGCGTTTGAGTTTAAGAGGACGGGCTGTTACGTGACCGCGGCTGTTTCTCCATACAATCGTAGTCCTTAATTTTCTCCATGGAATTAAACACTAGAGCAATGATTTTTTTTTACATGTTTTAGATATTGACCAGACGCGTGTTTTTATCATCTTATCTATCAACGAACAAACTTTTTGGCATATCTACAAAGTATAAAATCTCTAGTGTTACATTCCAAGGAGAAAATCAAGGACTACGGTTATATGGAGATACGACCATTAATTATATAAGTAAATACGTACAACCTACAAAGTATTCCACATTTATTTTATTACAAAAATAAAACCTTTTCTCCCATAGTAACAAAACCTCTATTAGATAATATTGAAAGTTCAACAGAAAATTAATTTTATGATACATATTCGTAGAGATTTTTTCTGCTTTTGCTTTGGAAATCCATCACGAACAAATTTGCAAGTTGAGATTATTTAAAAGTTTTCCGGGGAAATTAAAATATATAATTCCCCTAAACTCAGTTTGACTCTCCTGTCACTTTTGACCCCTAAAACTTAAACGTAATATTATTCAAAGCCGTTCATAACGCACTTTTTGTAAAGCGGGCTCATTATTTAAAATTTAAAAGGTTTTGATTTTAAATTTTGAATATATTTAATTATTTTGATGGATTTTTTTAATTTAGAATAGACACATTTTTTTGATGATCACACGAGTTTTCAAAACGGAACAAACCGTTAATATGTCGGCTTTTATTTTTTCATCTTACAAAAAAATCGTGTTCCATTTTATCTTATGCGCGCACTTATAAAGAAACTTATAAAGTTAAACCTGCTTCTTTATAAGTGAGCGCATAAGATAACATGGAAATATAATACCTGCACCGATCGGTACCGACCCGTACAGATTTATCTGTACCGGAAACCTGATTCTTTATGTAAGCACCCTAAAGGTACTAAGCAATGAGCTCTATCAAATTAGTTCATGTACGAGTATGTTTCCGGCAGTTTAGCTACATATGTTATAATATCGTTTATTTAACGATAGGATCGCACAGAACAAGGTTAATGTAATAAAATGTTCCGTGTACATACAATATTTTTAGGAGTTTTCGTGATGAAAACTGAAGAAATAAAACCAGAAGACATAGTGCCTCGTTTAAATAAGTAATAAATAAGTGGCACATCAATAACTATCGGTAATTAAATTAAGCCATTTTCCTGTAATTTCGAAGTTTATAAGCCAAAAATCGTGGTGAAACATAGTTTGAGTTTTTATTGTTTTTTTTTTTAAATATTACATTCACCTACTTCGGATTCGAATGTTTCAAACAAAAGGGGTAGTACACAAGTATACACAATACACACCCTGACCTGGACCCTGACCCAGGGTACACCTGACTTGGAAGGATGCACGGGAATTGGCGCCTATCGCTTGGTTAGGAAGCAGTTTGTGAAATATATATCTATAATCCAAATAGGGAGCTGAGAAGGAATGATGATTATGACATTAAATTGTGTAAAAGAAAAAAAAAATACTACATCGGTTTGTGTCTTCTATTTTTGACCCACCTTTTACCCTCCCAAACACGACTCAGGTGCAAAACAAAACTTTCAGCTATTCTTTATATCTGAAGTGATATTAATGAACGTCATCAATAAATGTTTATTATTTGCAGCGTGAAATGTAAATGTATAAGGAAATGGTTCCTTGAGAGACATAATACAGCTGCCGAGAGCATAGATTAATCACCTGTCTAAATACCGAATCGTCTGCTACAAGCTCGGTAATTTATAGGCCAATTTCTCTACAAACAATTCTGCAACTTGGCTGGCTACCTTGTCTTTGTTATTTCATGTAATTTCTCCTTCTTTTTCAATGAATTTATTTGTCTGCATCTTCCACCGACGCACAATTTCATTAATTTAATTTGTTACCATTATTAATTGACTAATGACAGGTAGTTGTCATCAAATAGTTTATGTTATTTTGGCAGTATACAAGATAGCAAATTCAGTTAGCAAAAATATCTATTCGATTAATAATTTCGTACAAGAGATGACCAAATTTATTCAAGAATTCGTCTAAGATTAAAGATCAAAAAGTTCTGTTGTGTTGGTATAGAAAATAAAATTAAAATAGATGGTCTTAAATCTTAATTAAAGATCTTGAATCTAAACTATAGTCGAAAGTTAACAATAACGAGAATAGGCTAGAAACATTACTACGTACGGGAAAGACACGAAAAAAATAACGAAAAAGACACCCGTATTCGTTATTGTGGTACTTTCTTCGAGGTTGTATACATTTTAAAGGAACCCAATGAATATGTTTGCGTTACCTATATGTACTTATGAATTGAATTTAACTTATACACTTAATACTTATTTATATTTTATACAACTAGAAATCAATATTTAATTATTATAATTATTATAATTTGATGTATTTATTTATTCGTGTAATCCCATTCCCGAAATTTCGCGTATACGTGGATTATTTGACAACCTTTATCAATCTGATAATTTACTTTGTCAATATTTAACACCAGTTTAATGTGAAGAAATAATTGCCTAACAAAGACTTTTGAATCAAGAAACAATTGGGTTCTTTCCGATTTTTTATTTTTGATTTAAAAAAAATGGATTGAAAAATTACAATATCAAGGGAGTTTTATATTTTATTTTTACGATGTTATATGAATTTTCCAGCGCGGTTTGCAATAACACATTTTCAAATCGCTCGCAAAATCCTCCATTTGGCGCGCATGCGGTGTGACGTCACCGCAATATAGGCGATCACTACGGAATGAATTTCACACGCCTTTCACGGTAGGACGGAAATGACGTCATTAGCCAATAACGGGCGTTAAAAATCATTCGTATTTTCGTGTTTTTAAAACATAAATTTAAAAATGAAAACAACATTTTTGATCATTGTGTTTTATGTCGTTGGAATTGTAAAAATATACTTCAAATATTTATAACGTTTTCAAAAATATTCATGCTATCGGGAAGAACCCTATTCTCTAAATTTTTCCATTTTGTGGGTCGTCATTTGTGTTTTGTTAAAAAAATTATTACGCAATAAATCGTTAAGACAGTAACATGAACATAAATATTGCATATATGTTTAAACAAATGAATTAGTTTTACTTCCATATTTAATTATGAAATATGAAAAACAATAAAAATAAATTTTTACTAAAATTTAAACCGACAAAATATCGCTCTCAGATAAAAAAAAAAACTGCTATTTACAAGCACTACATATCTTACATATCAAATACTGTATTTGAGGTACGGTATCCTTGTCTAAAATTAGCCATGAGATTTCATAAATTATTAGAAGCTCTGGTTGATAACATGATTCTGTGGTAAATGGATATCAGGAAGGAGGTAATATGTTCCTACTCTGCATTACAATCGCGCTATGTCCTTTGTAAAATAGGCACCTACCAAACCCTAATAAATTAATACCTCACGGTATGAGATTTACATACGTCGCGACGTAAGGAGATATAGACAAATCCTTCGCTGATTGGTAAACGCTAATATTATACAAATTTAATAATTAATAAGACCTACTAAAATTGAGAATCACGTCAACTCAGAACAATTTAATACCACGAGGGACGGGTTACACACATGGCTATTGATGGTGAGGATGGTAATTTTAAAAAATTGCTTAATCTTGAAATATCAGGGCGTTAGAAAGAGAAAGCTATTGACATGGCCATGCCATTAACCGTGTGAACTGACCATGGATAAAATCTTTATAAACATTGTTATATCTCAAGGTCGATTGTTTTATATCCGGCTCGAAGGACCAAAAATGTGTGAGTTATTTATTAGCAAAAAAATCGTAGTTGTATAAATAAAACGAACGGATGAACGGGTGGTGGCCAGTCGGTAGCGTCGCGGTCTCTTGAGTCCAGAGATCGTCGGTTCGAATCCCCACTTCGACACCACTCGATCCCTATTTTTTAGCACAAGCCGCTTAGGCTTTACTGAAAATAGTATTTACAAATTGAAATATGTGCAAATATCTTAAGATTGCATAGATTTATTTTTTAATTAAAAAAATAATAAAATTGGATACTCGACACCTACCATGTCATCAATAGGCATTTACGTCCTCATTAGACATCTTCGTCACACGTTTCGTGTATTGGCCCAAGTGCTGGAGTCTTTAGACGGTGGAATTTGGTAATATGTTGTGTTTAAATTAACCCTAAGGAACGTAGGTGTCTTTTTAGAAAATTTGTTTGGATTCGCTCCTTCTTGTGAATTCTCGTTCGAAGCTATAAACATACGAGTATAATTAAAACTCGCTTCAAAACAGGGAATTTTATTACGTGCTAATAATAAATAGCTTAAGCATCGTTAACTTAAGAGCATTTCATCATTTTTTCATGATAAAACTCTTTCAGACGAAGTTCTTTCTTTATTCCTAAGTATTCATAATGACTCATAAAATTACGGTTATTAAAAGGCTAAGAAAATATTATATTCCTTTCACTAAGAAAGAATTAGGTAAAAAAGTTGTTCTCTCGAGTCGGTGAGTGATGTATTAGCGTAACAGGCCCATTCTAGTTGAAATTCACGGGTAATTATGGCCTCAAATTTAAACAACCCTCTTAAAATTTTAATGACGATTTTTTAAAATTTAAAAATTAAATCAGAAATATAGTTTTGAGAAAATATATACGATGCTCAACCAAAAGTTTGTTGGAGAAAATTTACATTTTCGTATTATTTTGCTGTAATTACACTACATACTACTACTGCTACTTTCCCTTATCCGTTCCCAATGGTGCATAGGGTACTGCATCGGTACACCAAGTGCATTGTACCTTGATCGTTTTATTACATGAAGGTAAGATGATAAGTCGTACGCTCCAGTACGATGGGTCCAAGTTCACACGTAAAATATTAATATGAAAATCACGCATAAATAAATATTTCATGTTTATTTCCTACAGGAAACGAGCCCGCGACCTCATGCATGGCTGCCAAATGCACTTCCACTATGCTACGAGGCGGACAAATGCGTATTTACTATAATTATCTACATAATATAACATACTTTTCTACTGTCTTGTCAAACAAGGTAAGCATTAAATATACGTCATGATACAACTACTACTACTTTTGCTGCTTTCCCTTGTCCACACCCAAATGGTGCATAGAGCACTGCGTGGTACATCAAGTTCAGTAATAATATGTTTCACGAAGGCAAGATGATCAGTCATACGTTTGAGCGCCAGCCTAAATTATCACATATGGATTTTTTTCCATTGACCGCTTGTCGTGTCCCACGACTAAATCAATAAGCCGTACCAAATAAATAATATCGGTTTGATAACTAATAACGCGGTCAAGCTGTCGCGATCTCCCCCAGCCAATCGCGACGCTCGTTTCGTTTACTTTTAACAAACTAACTCGCTAAAACAGGATACAATCCCCCCTCGTCCAGCACCGCCCCCAATAACCCCTCACCTGTCACGATTCATACGAAAGTAGCAATGTAACTTTCATTTCAAGGTCCAGCTGTTTCTAAAAATAGATCTGCGTATGCAGGAAGTTACCCCCTCCCGACCCCCCGCCCCGTCTTCCCTTCCGATCTAACTCCGCGCACGGGCTCCGCAGCCCATTAGCGCAAAAACCCCTAGTCCCGTGAAACACGTACGCCTCGGGCAAAGAAGTCCCGCCTCAAGGGCAGCGTAACTTGAAAAGTACCCTATGCACCTAAGCATAGTAGCTTCCGGAAAAAAACCTAATACCTTCCCCCGCCCTGCCGGTAAGCATTTATAAACTTATAACCGTTAATACGGGCTTGATATCAAATAACATTTTTCTACAATCCGACATATTTTTACAGCGTAGACACTCGTCACTTAGTTCACCACAAAATATAATAGAAGGCCACGCCAAAACCTAAGGTTGACCGACATAGAAACTCCACAATGTAAGTAGGCTGCAGTTTTAAAAAAACATACCACAACCAGTAAATAACTTCTTCGTGCGTACCGTAACCAATAACTCGATTTTAGCGTGGAGTCCTTCTTACCCCGGATGTCCCCGTCAGACACCATCAGTACAAGGCCTCGTCTACCCTTCGGCTGGTGAATCGCGGTCCGTGACGTATTGCTGTCGAAGGATCAACTAAGGAGCTTTGGCAACCAATGCAAGGTCCACCGTTTATCGCACCGTCTCCGCGCCCGGTCAAGGTTCGTGAGTTCCAGATTAAACCAGTGCAACACCCTTCACTCGTCGGTTAGTGACGAAACCAGGTCGCTCCCGGGGAAACCATGTCCGAATTATCCACAATTAACGTCAACAACGCTCACCATATTTGTTAGAATCCGCAATCTCCAAGAGAAATTATCAACTTGCTACCTCATAAACAAACCCCTGGCCAAATTCTTATTTTAGGTGAATACTCGGAGATACCATTATAATTGTCAATAATCTCCAGGGTAATTATCTAACCAGTTGCCTCATAAACAAACCCCTGGTCAAATTCTTATTTTTTTTGTGAATACTCATAAATATCATTATTAGTGTAAAGTCAGTAATCTCCAGGTTTAACTATCAAACCCCGTTGCTTCATAAACAAACCCCTGGTCAAATTTTGTTGTAAAAAAGTTAATACAGGGACTTGTTATCATAATTAAGATAAGGGAATCCTTGCCCACTGTACTAACCCTGTTTAGTTCTTAGTCATATTTCTACGACATACTTATTTACTGTCCTTGTTTTGATCTGGTCCTGTGTTTACCTCATGTTGTGTACTGTATCATTGTAATAAACTTCCACTTAAAAGACCACTGCGTTCGCCTCTGTTCTCCTCCCACTGCCAATTACCTGCAAACGGATCCTCGCTCACCTGTCTTTGCACTCTCAATATAAAATTAAGGTAACAAGAGCCCACGCATTCCTATAAGGAGCCCTGAGCTCACTAAGACTCGTGCCCTGGAGACCAGCTAGCCGTAGGTAAGTTCAGACCGGGAAAAGGTCGGGACACTGGCTCCCAACTAAGGGCCTTGATATGTGGCCGGTTACCAAAAATTCTACAAATTAACAAAGTAAAGACATGTGGTGCGGGTCCGTACTTGCTGGTGAGTGATCAGTGGGCAGAACCAGTGGGTCCTCTCCAGAAATTGTTTTGTTACAACATTGTATCTTGCCAGTGTATAAAGAGTAAAAACATAAAAATAAAATTTGTCTGTACAAACTCACAAGGAATAAGAATTGGCAAAAAAATAAAAAATAATGAACGGAAATTCAAGTCGAAACCTGTAATCCAAATGTAAAATCCAATAGCTTTGTTGTCAAGGCGACACCGGTAGGTATCTCTCTTAAACAGCATTAGTCTAAAAATAAATCTCGCGAGAAACTACTAACCTTGAAAGAATGGAACACCTGTTTGGGGTGGTATAGCAGAGTTGCTCGATATTTTGAAGAAAGCCATTTTTTTTTATTATCCTCATTTTATTCTCGTTTCGTACCATCCTTGTATTCCACGTTCAATTGTACACACATACTTATTCAAAGATAATTTTTTTTTTAGTTTTTCTTTTGAAATCTCAATACAATTGCGATTGTCACCATATGCATTAGTAATCCCTGGTCAAAACCTTATGTGAAAAATTAGTACCTTAGCAACATTGTCCTAGGATGCCTTCCGCTCAAATTTGTAATTGATAAAATTAATTCTTTTAAATGCAATAGTTTTGTCGTATTTTTTCCCACCCTTTGAATGCGACATAGCTTCGATCAAGTTCATTCATAGCTGCTTTCTTTGAGGTCAAACATTAAATCATTTCAGAGATAAATGTTTTTAATATTTTGTCAATTCCGAGGTTCGGTCAGCTTCCGCTTCCGGTGTAGAACAAAAGGTATACCTACTTAAGGCGGCAACTGCGACAAATAATATTATTATAGAATTTTAATTGAAGGAAAAAAGTTTCTTTATTGTCAACTTCTTTTTTAAATACGGCCTACAATAATTTAAAAGATCAACGTATGCTCGTTCCCTTCTTTTCCCGTGCGACTCTTAAATTGTGCTTTAGTTTTTTTCCCCCGACTCTGAAACCACCGTAATGGAAGTAATTCCGCGCGTAGGCTCCGCAAACACCAAGACCTTGTCCAAGGCAGTTCGCATTAGGGGTTATGAACCACGCACAACACACCCGAATTACGCGCTCAGGCAGCAGAAATTAACATCGAAATCACCAACCCCTAGCGCACCAGTGGCTACAATAGTCAGGTCACACGCATCAGGCAACCTCGCCTTGGAAACGTCCCTACACCAGAGAAGTGAGGAAACGGACACAGCAACTGCCTCGCTGCCTGCGACCACCACTCAAACACCCTTGTCCAGCTCGAGCATCACCATACCAGCCGTAGCACCACGACCCCCTATACGCCCAGTCAACTTTTCCAACTGGCCAGTATTGCCGTTCTCCGGCAAGGAGGATCTAAGGGAATTCTTCCTGAGGATAGAGGAAATATCGACATCACGCGGATTTGAACGAGAATGTCTCGTCCGCGCATTACCGGAGTTTCTAAAAAGACCGCGCGCTAGTTTTCTTCCGGGCACACTGCAAGGACGCCACATCGTGGGAAGGTCTTAAAACAAAATTCCAAGCGGTACAACCTGCGCCGAAAGACCTGCTCCTATGCGGTGGGCCAGATTGTGTGGAAAAGAAGTTTCGTCCTCTCGGACGGTGCCAAGTATATTTCGGCTAAATTATGCCCGCGCTTTATCAAATGCAAGGTTGTCCGTCGACTGTCTAACGTAATTTACGAACTAGAGGACATGACCGGAAAAAAACCTGGGAAAGTATCACGTCAAGGACATAGTAAAACATGATGCGATACCGTAACCCCGATAGGACTTGCCGTGCCGCGACGGCTTCGAATAAAACTTGGTGTTTTGGTAACCCAAGTTCGCGGCTGGCGTTCGAATCCCTTTTAGCCAGGAAGTAAGAGCCTTTCTTAATGAAGAGGTGATGAGTCCCCTTGTTAGTCATTCCCCCTTCCATTCGCTATTCCGTGCACCTCTTCTGTGCCGACACCCCCAGCGAACGTGAGTCTGACTAACTAGAGACGTGAGAACACATAGTGTACTCAATAATGCGCCATGTCAAGGTGGCCTAGAATACAGCTGTTGGAAGGTCGTCCTAATAGCCCTTGGCAGGTTAGAACTCTTTGACCTGTAAGTACGAGTCTTACGTAACCAAGGAGTGAGGTTTTTCTTCGTCATTTCCCTTGAATCTTTGCCATACCAACTCGCAATTACCGTCCTCGTGTCCATATGCTCTTACCCGCTTCCGCTTCTGTCGCGCGTAGAGATAAAAAAAAGAACCGACCACAACAGGGAAGAAACCGATTTTTTTAATTGTGTTATAAAAAGTATGTTTCTATGACACTATAGCGTGGATGCGCTTACAATACGGACTGTAGCTCAATAGCTCAGTGGGATGCCAGGAAGACGTTCCGGCTCCGGGAAGATGTTGAAAGACGTTTCTCATCTTGTGTACGCCATAGGCAGTACCTGAAAACACTCCAAATGATAGGTAGCGATCCTAGACAATTCGCCAAGTGACACTGTCACGCTGGGACCGGGAAACAAACCACCCACCCGAATGTAAATTGTTATGTATGTTACGGTATTTGCCACCAGGCCCTCCATCTTCCACTCACTACTGTCCTGTGCCGGTGGACTGCCCCAGGAATGTTAGTAGTGTCTCTCATAGCACGAATGAAATTTCTATATTTCCCTACCCCTGTATGCAAGATGGCCGTGCTTGAAGACGAATGATAGTGTGTATATGTTGTCTCCATGTCGCCCCTGTCGGTTTGAATGAAATAATATTCCGTGGCAAGTCCCTCCTGCCATCTTCGTACGGACCAATATTGGATTTTTTTTTTGTAGCCTAATGGAAATACCTTCTTTGTGTGTAAAAATGCTTGATTCACGTTATCAGCTCGCCCTTAGAGCTGATAAATACAGAATCCATATTTTTAGTGTAACTTGTTGTATATGTATTACTATGCCAGGGTCTTGGAGACCCTGGGAGAATAGCGGTGACGACCCTGTTGTGAGTGTGGAACTCAGGACTTTTCGTTGTAACTTTAGTGTCAGCCCTTTAATAATGTTATGTAAACGTGAAATAAATGTACGGAGAGTGGTCAGGTCTTATACCTCTAACCTTGTCTCCATAGACTTGACTTACCAGAATATCGTAGTCAATAGGCCCTAGTGATTGTTGAAAGTTAGCCGAATTCAACTGGACTAGATCAGCCGTATTAAATGTACTTTTTAGGCGGTCCTGTAAATACTGTATATAAACCACTCAGTGTCAACCAGCTAATTGCAAATTCTTCTTCCGTTGTATTCCTAGCCGTTCTGTATATTTTCTGGTCCGTGTTCCTTTTTTCTTAAGTGCGAACATGCGCAAACCAAATGGAGGTAAACAAGTATAACAAGCATAAAAAAATAAATAAAATAATAATAATTAAATAAATAAATAATAACTTGTAAAACACCTGTGTGTAAACTAGCCCTGTCTTGTCCCACTGCGTGCGCGATACGCACGGAGCCCCAAACATTCCAAGCACGACTGAGGCTTAACCCTTTCGACACCAGATGTCTTTCTTAATAAAATAAAAATAATTTTTTTTCCTTCAGAAATTTTTTTTTTTCCCCGTAGTAAAGGTGGAGTGTCGTGTCCCACGACTAAATCAATAAGCCGTACCAAATAAATAATATCGGTTTGATAACTAATAACGCGGTCAAGCTGTCGCGATCTCCCCCAGCCAATCGCGACGCTCGGTTTCGTTTACTTTTAACAAACTAACTCGCTAAAACAGGATACAATCCCCCCCTCGTCCAGCACCGCCCCAATAACCCCTCACCTGTCACGATTCATACGAAAGTAGCAATGTAACTTTCATTTCAAGGTCCAGCTGTTTCTAAAAATAGATCTGCGTATGCAGGAAGTTACCCCTCCCGACCCCCCGCCCCGTCTTTCCTTCCGATCTAACTCCGCGCACGGGCTCCGCAGCCCATTAGCGCAAAAACCCTAGTCCCGTGAACACGTACGCCTCGGGCAAAGAAGTCCCGCCTCAAGGGCAGCGTAACTTGAAAAGTACCCTATGCACCTAAGCATAGTAGCTTCCGGAAAAAACCTAATACCTTCCCCCGCCCTGCCGGTAAGCATTTATAACTTATAACCGTTAATACGGGCTTGATATCAAATAACATTTTTTCTACAATCCGACATATTTTTACAGCGTAGACACTCGTCACTTAGTTCACCACAAAATATAATAGAAGGCCACGCCAAAACCTAAGGTTGACCGACAATAGAAACTCCACAATGTAAGTAGGCTGCAGTTTTAAAAACATACCACAACCAGTAAATAACTTCTTCGTGCGTACCGTAACCAATAACTCGATTTTAGCGTGGAGTCCTTCTTACCCCCGGATGTCCCCGTCAGACACCATCAGTACAAGGCCTCGTCTACCCTTCGGCTGGTGAATCGCGGTCCGTGACGTATTGCTGTCGAAGGATCAACTAAGGAGCTTTGGCAACCAATGCAAGGTCCACCGTTTATCGGCACCGTCTCCGCGCCCGGTCAAGGTTCGTGAGTTCCATTAAACCAGTGCACCCTTCACTCGTCGGTTAGTGACGAAACCAGGTCGCTCCCGGGGAACCCATGTCCGAATTATCCACAATTAACGTCAACAACGCTCACCATATTTGTTAGAAATCCGCAATCTCCAAGAGAAATTATCAACTTGCTACCTCATAAACAAACCCCTGGCCAAATTCTTATTTTAGGTGAATACTCGGAGATACCATTATAATTGTCAATAATCTCCAGGGTAATTATCTAAACCAGTTGCCTCATAAACAAACCCCTGGTCAAATTCTTATTTTTTTGTGAATACTCATAAATATCATTATTAGTGTAAAGTCAGTAATCTCCAGGTTTAACTATCAAACCCGTTGCTTCATAAACAAACCCCTGGTCAAATTTTGTTGTAAAAAAGTTAATACAGGGACTTGTTATCATAATTAAGATAAGGGAATCCTTGCCCACTGTACTAACCCTGTTTAGTTCTTAGTCATATTTCTACGACATACTTATTACTGTCCTTGTTTTGATCTGGTCCTGTGTTTACCTCATGTTGTGTACTGTATCATTGTAATAAACTTCCACTTAAAGACCACTGCGTTCGCCTCTGTTCTCCTCCCACTGCCAATTACCTGCAAACGGATCCTCGCTCACCTGTCTTTTGCACTCCTCAATATAAAATTAAGGTAACAAGAGCCCACGCATTCCTATAAGGAGCCCTGAGCTCACTAAGACTCGTGCCCTGGAGACCAGCTAGCCGTAGGTAAGTTCAGACCGGGAAAAGGTCGGGACACGCTATGCCACGAGGCGGATATCTTTGGACATCATGGGACAGTGACACATAATCAGAAACTACATTTTTGTCTGTTTTATTGTAGGTATATCCTTCATAATATTATTCTTTCGATACAAATCATCACTCATTTTTTTCTTTCACGTTCCATCTCACTGCTACCTTTTCTTATTTCCTACATCTGTTATTTATTGATTTCTATATTCACACCATTAAGCAGAAACACGAATGTGATAAAACTGTTCTGGTTCTATCATCTCTTCTCACACCCGTGAACATGAAGCTGGGGGGCTATGCTGGGAAGAACGTGACAAATTTTGACAAAAAAAATATCTGTTTTATTAGTTAGAATTTCACAGTCAGGTTTTTTAGATTGTATGACGGGTTACCCCACTGTTCTACCTAGACGTTGTTTAAATACTATTACCAAAAACCGATCAGCATATCTGTGATATATATCATATCATATCATATACTATTATATATATATATATATATAATATATACTATTATATATATATATATATATATATAATATTATATATATATACTATCATATATCATATCATATACTATTATCATAAAAACCAAATCTGTCGTGTAAGAACATTCGACGGAAAGCAAATGTTACCAAGTGACATGATATTACCACTTTCCCTTGCACACATAATGTCTCTTAATAACTTTTCCCTTCCAACCGTCGACGTATTTAATTAACCTACGCATGACACGCGAGAGCCTTTCAGCTCATTTTGTATGTTACGCGCTGTTTACAGAAAATGCAGAACAATTCGCAAAAAAATGGGACCAAATCAAGTGGATAATACAAACTATAACCAAATACGATCAAAAATACGAAAAAAAAGAGATAAGTTTAATGATTTCACCGAAAACTGTTGTTACTTACTAATAAAAAATAATACAGACCTCGTGGAAAAGGATGGCTAATTTATATAAACAATAGAACTGATATGTCAAATAATATTTTGTTACTTCTCGTCGGTCGTTATGGTTATTTTTCCTTGAATTAATTTTAGGGTCGTCCTTTTAAATTAACTATATCTCATTATTATTAAAGAGCCTTCTTGGTACCAAATAGATTTTATTATCATTCATAACGAGAAGCATTCTACGAATAATATGAATTTCACGACACGTGTGTTTAAACTTAGAAGCGACGCTACAGTCAATATTCATTTTTTAACCTACATACTTTTGGAGATTCTCACAAAATTTAAGAACTTAAAAAAACAAAATCTGTTTTTTAAATAGTTTTTTAAAATTACCGACTGTTCCAAAATTAGCAAATGGCTGCAATCAAACATCTCCGGCATAGAGCCCCAGGGTAGCTGATCTTAGGACAGACCTTAATAAGAACTCGGGTGACTGGATAGTGACACCCTTCCTCCCCTCCTCTCCCACACCCTCACCAGCACCTACCCATCATCCTTTGATAATGGAATAGAACGAATCTTTGGCAAGCGTAGAACAATTTTAATTTAATTCGTTAGGAAAGATAATCTAGAGATCGGACACCAAGTAATTTAATATTCATTGTAATTTTATTTCGTTTGATTCCGTTTTCTTTTAATATAATTCTGAGAGATAGGTTGAAAGATAGAATAATGATTGTTTTCCTAGTTACAAAGGTACTATACTCTATAAAAACTGCAAAATGGAGTGATATTGTATATTCATTTTAAAGTAAAATGATGTTTGTGAAATGCATTTTTTTTTTTAAAAAGAGAGTTTTTGCACAAAGCCCCTCCAAACTACAGTAGTGGGATCGTTAATAAATTCTAGTATTATTTCAGTGTTGGGTATACATAAATTAGAATAAATATATTAAATCGGATTTTCAATTTGTGTAAAGATATAAATATGTGAATCCATAATATTTTACAACTTATCAGTGACAGGATTCCAATTATCAAATCAAACAAAGTTATCAAAATTTCAAATAAATTAAGAAAGAGTAATTGCAATATAATTTTTCCATTTTTACAAGTATATTATAATGTGTACAAATTTTTTTTTTCAAACGATCCCTCATTATTTTGTTTCATCATCATCTTTGGTATTTTTTAAATTTAAATGGGCAATTGGAACAACTATGCCTGTGGGATAGTAAAAATATTATTATTTACAATGATGGCGGTTAACTAAACATCTCGATAAGAGAGCTTTCCGCAATATTTTCAGAAAGCTTCCTACCCAACGCTGTATTTTTAAAGATACTTATATAAATTTGTATGAAGGTAACATGAGAGATACTAAAAATTCCACTTGAGCGACTTTTTAGACCTGGAAAACCATCCTCACGAATCGTAACGTGGTGAAGAGGTTATGTCTAAATTTCAGTTTTAAATTTGGTCGATTCTATGTTTGGATATAGATTTTCGGGTTTGGAAAGAAATTATAATGTGAAGCGGTGGAAGAATGATTCACAGGCTCGGACCTCGGACAATTCCCCTGGGATCCGAGACCTACCAATTCTAAAGAATAAATAACTCTTACCTTGGTTCTCTGGGACAAGAAATGGAAGCAGAGAGTTGTCTTGACAGCACTCGTAATCTTGATTTTTAGTTCAAACGCAAGTCACGAACACCGAAATAACATTAAATCAGCACTGGTGATTATTATTATAAGATTACAAATTCCAGTGAAGCGGTGAGGTTTTTACAATAAGTTAAAACAAGATTTTTGGTAGAGGAATACCATAGACAAGGAAAAAGGAATGGATTAAGAAAACAAGGAATTCCTGGGGCAATTTATTCCCAGAATGGCAACACATCAATCACTAGCAAAGGTCTTCCACCAAGCCCATTCGCTAAACCATCTTGATAGCCATGTACTTGAAAAACGACATGTTCTAGTACCTATTTATAAGGTGGAAACTCTTCCTTAAGTTGGTGCATTAAAAATATTAGGACATTAAAGATTAAAAATAATAAACTGAGTTTATGCTATAACCTTAGAACGTAATGAAGACCACCCTAAAAAAAACAGTTTTTTTTAATATTTGAATTAGGTTAATATGATACCAAAAATAATTTATACCTTTTATTTCGTCATTTTGATTGGATTAGTTTACCAAAAAAAATTATATATTTTTGTTTTATACCATGTAACGATTGGGTGAGCAGATGGATTTTTAAAGAAGAGTATACGAGAATCGAATATTAAATTGCACAACTCTGAGGATTTTTTTTTGTGAAAGTACGTAATACGCTTTTAATGGGGAAGCTGAAAAGATTATTATAAAATATTTTCTATTGGTAGACAGGTACTTACAATGATTATAAGATATTGTTGTTATTTTTTATCACTGTTATTTTTATAAGAAATGTTTTTTTCTCTCAAAAGAATAGGAAGTTGATGTTGGGATAATTATAATCATGTTATACTCGAAAGAAATCAGTAAATAAGCACAGGTGGTACGTTTTTAAAGTAGAAGAAAGCGTCGTTATTTCCTGTACAATAAAGATTATATTTCCAAGACTAACAATAGTACCTAATGGCGTTTTTATGTAAAATGCTAACAAGACCGAAAAACTCTGATATTCTGAAATTTCACAGAAATTTTTATTATTGAAGTCAAAAACACATATTATTTCGCTTTTTCAAGGAAACATTTCTGATTTGGAAATTCTAAATGAAATATTAAAAAAATATATTAATGTGTACAAATACTTGTAGATAATTAACTGGACCCACGCTCGACTAATATCTATCATTATTGATATCTCAACAGAGAAAGAGCAGCTCTGGAAACTAATTTTGATTATCTAGAATCTAGACTCTGGACCCATCATCGGCTGGGTTATGTGGCCACTTTATGTATTACAACATTCCCCAATCCACCTAATCTGATAACCATAATATGTATGACAAATTTCGAAAACTTGTTATATATTGAATTCAAATTCGGCGCCTAACCTTTGCAACACTAGAGACATCCGATCCATTGAGAAAAATTATTTAGCGTTTTAGGGCTATCTCCTTTTTCAGTTGTACGTGAGATTCGAATGTAATCACTTACTAAAAGACACCTGATAAAATAACATTTAAAAATAGAAGAGACGTCTTCAGGCATTAGGAGACTTTAGTTTGATCATATTAAACGATATTATATAATTTTCCTGTAAGAATAAATCTAATCAAACATTACTCTTGTATATGACTGTTGTAAAAAAGAGATTTACATAATTGAGTTATTTAGATTTTAGGTTATTGGATATAAATCTTTTCTTACGTAACCAATTACATAACATAGAAATTTCTTGTAGTTGAAATTTAATAAACAACAGTGAAAATTTGTATTTTATTTCGTAAAATTTGATATTTTCATTTCTGATCTGATTTCAAATAACAGATTTATAAAATTGAAACATATTGTTTTCATTGGGTTTATCTTAATTGAAGCGGAATTGTATTTTTACGCGGAAAAAATAATTTATGGGAAAATATTCAGTATATTTTCAAAATTTTAACTAGCGATGTTTTCATTCCCATTCTGATCCGGTATTTAAAACCAAGTTTTAAATTTGAATATTGACATTTCATTAATAAAACATTATTGTAAAATTGATTTCGGCCAAAATGCATTTTAAATTTTACATAATATGTAGGATTTATCAAGTACAAGTCTAGTAGATACTTGAAAGTGGACATGTGTTAAGTCGGAATAATCGACGTGAGAGCATAAGATTTTATGAATGCGGAAGAAGCAAAAGAAATGTGCCAGGGCAGGGCATTCTATCCTTTCTGCCTACCCCTTCGGAAAAAATTGTTTGACTTTTAGTTAATTAAATATTTACATGCAAACAACATTTACATTTGAATCGGACAACTTCATTAATCCCCCCCAATGATGCATAGGGTACCGCATTGGAAAAAATATTTCAGAAACTCTCGATCATTTGTTAGATGAAGGCAAGACGATCAGCGCCAGTCCAAGGTATCACATATGAAATATTTTTAGGTGAAAAACTATATTAAAATCAATTATTTACATTAAGCCCGTCGGCATTTTTTTTAAAAACAAAAATAAATCCCTCATCTTAAAGTTAATTTTAATTAGGTATATACAAAGTTATTTTAATTAGGTATTTAAAATGATAGATACACAATAAAATTTTTTTATGTTTTATATATTTTTTTCAGAAAGCCTCAAACTGTTTCCCTTCATTTTTACGAATTATTTTTATTATTATTTTCATTTAATTTTAAATATTTTACCATTATCATTATGTTCCTCACCCACTCCTAATAGTGCATAGATTACCGCTTTATACTTACCTAGACCAAATGCAGTGTTTCTTGATCATACGTACTTTATAAAATAAAAAAAAGACATTTTCAAATTTTCAATACAGATTTCAACTTTCCTGTTTGAAATCAACCCTTTAATCTGTTATATTTCTTCGAGAAGAGCAGGTGCATTTGATAGGGAAGTTTTATTAAACGACCAGACGTATTTCTGTTCAGTGTATTTCAGATAAATTGGCAGAATGTTGCCAGGCAAGAAGTTTCGAAAGAGTTTAAATGCGTTAACGTAATAAATATAAAGGTTTTATTCATCATTCAGGGTAGTGAAAGCTGTTAAATTAATACTGTATTTTATTTACGTGATTGGGTATATTTCACTGGTAATTAATGCATGACACAGCTGTCGCAATATAAAATATCTCATTACAACGAAAATTGAGTTAGATTTTTTAACGGACTATTGTTACCTCAGCGTACGTTATGAATGTGATCCGCACAAGACCTACCAAGCAGGAATCCTGC
Organism: Micrasema minimum; assembly: GCA_022494985.1. Lineage (NCBI taxonomy): Eukaryota > Metazoa > Arthropoda > Insecta > Trichoptera > Brachycentridae > Micrasema > Micrasema minimum. The sequence continues at coordinate 109,382 of JAGVSP010000148.1, read as the reverse complement.
CTGATGCAACGGACACAGCAACCTTTGGTATCTACTGTCATCCGGCGACTGTTTGTGTGTGCGTGCGTGGAGGTCTCAAATTATATCCCATCCCTCAACTCGGTTGTATTGTGTCTTTTGTAAGGATAGGATGGTCTTTGGATAGGTATTGTGATAAGGTACGGCAGGGGACGTATGAAATAGTGTCTGCCAGATAGGATGATAGGATGATGGTGTGAGATGCACACATGCGTTCTGTCCCCTCCCCTCTTTTCCCTAATCCCCCCTCCATTGAGACCCTGACCGCGGATGCACGGGTGGATGTCTGGGATGGGAGGCCTGGCGAGGCGGGATACTGGTCTCCACACGGGTGGTTGTAATTACTAATAAATAATGATCGGGGTAGAAACTAACATCCCTGCCACTGTTAATTTGGGCCGACTCTGGTTGGTTTGGGTGATGGAAACAATGACAATTATAATACATAAGCCGAGACGGTGGTAGGGGTACAATGAAAGCATTTGTTCGCGTACATAATCGTAAATTCATCCGTATTTTTTACACTAACAATCTTAAAATCGCGGTTTTAGCTTGTTGAAAAAATCGGTAGAGTTGGCTGGACTGAAAAAAGACTCAATAGTCTTTAAAGCAGTCTAGGGAAAGGGTGGGGCTTTCATTGTCATCCGGCGAAGGCGTTTCGGCTGGCTAGGCCATATACAACGTATGCCTCCCGAGAGCCTTAACCATGCTTGCCTATTTTACAAGGCATCAGGTTCTCGGCGTCCTGGGCGTCCATTGTTGACAATTCGTCGGCAGTTTGCTTCAGAGCCGCGGGACGTGGACTTGACTTGGGAGGATGCTCGGGAACTGGCGGCCGATCGCTTAGCCTGGAGGCAGTTTCTGGATTCCATATGCTCCACATAGGGAGCGGATATGGTAATAAGTCAATAGAAATCTATTTCGATTTTCTAGTTACACTTTTTCTTACACATTGGAGTTCAAACGTATAACCTTTCTACATAACACGGAAAGCTACATACTGCTGGGGTTAAGTGGCATTTTTCCGTTATTTTAATATTTAAAACAAACCATTAGTATGAAACACCCCTAAGGGACCACTGAAAAACTACGAGTCTTAATTAACTTTATTTCGAACCACAAAATTAAAAATGGTTCTGCGCGGGAAGTACTTTTACAATAACTGGATTATCTTTTAGCCCAGAAAACAATTTAAAAATATAATCCATGCTACTTTTTAATTCTTTTAAACTGAATGGGTCCTTAGAAGGTAAAGGTAGATATTTGTGTAGTTTTAAATAAAAAACTTGATGATGATGATGATAATAAAAAAAAATTGATTAAGACGGTTGCTTTTAAGCTTTTAGGTGGAGCACATGGGCATTCCTAAACATCTCTAATACTTTTCCTAGTCAGCAATCAACACTCTCACCTATCAAAGATTTTCATAAACATAAATATTTTACAATTTGACATCTCAACAGAGATGAGAAGTTTGGAAGGGAATATGAATATATAGGCGTTTACAGGCTTTGTAACCTGTCATTGGCTGGGTTAAGTGGCCACTTGATGTATTACAACATTTCCATTTTACCCTAGTATTTAATTACTAGCCCATAATGGGTGAAATCCAGTTTTTGTCTACAAGTATTTGGACACACTCAAAATGTTGTTTATAAATATTTTCATTAATTTCCGCGTTCATAACGCATACACCTAAAATGGTCAGCTCCGGACAGTAAAATCGAACATTGATGATAGTTAAATCAATATTTCCTGTTCTAAAATATTAGAATGAATTAATTCAACAAAATATTATTCATAAACTTCGGGGGAAAAACATGAATTACTTAAGAATTATATTGTTTTGTTTGCCACAATAGTGCTGCTACTGGAAGACAGCTTACGTTTATACACATTTTATTAAATGTGCTCGTTAAAAATAGATTTATGGGAAATGCATTCATAATAAATAATAACGTGTCGTATTTTTATATTACAACAATTTGTCGGTTGTTGGAAATTGCGTGTAAATTTATTATTTGTTTTTGTATTAACGATCAGTAAACCTATCGCTTTGTAATATATAACAATTGTGCAATGTGCAATAAACAACGCTGAATGCAGTTGTCATAATTGCATTGCGTTAGCAAAACACTAGCCCATAGTGACATGCTAATTTATATATTCAATATGTAAATGTATGTTGCACCCTTAATTACTGTACTCTTTTTTCCTTTATCCGCAACCAATGGTGCATAGGGCATTGGTAAATCAAGTGCAGTGAATCTTAATAATTTGTTTCATGAAGGCAAGATGATCAGTCTTACGCTTCAGCGGCTGTCCAGGTATCACATATGAAATATTTTTATGACGTCGATAAACCGGATTGAGTCTAATATTTTTAATCGTGGTCCAACAAAAATAATCGAGAAATCCATAGAAAGCAAGGGTCGCCAATGAATAAGCTCTTACGACTATTGTATAAAAGAAGCCTTAAAATCGCTGAGAAGGAAGATGGGATACCTCGAACGACAGGAGTTTATCCCAAATTAGTTTTAAAAGGTTGGGTTAGGGCAAAATGGAGAAATAGGAGAAGGAAGGTAGAAAAAGATAAAATCGGTGGCTTCATCACATACGTCATGGCCGGTTGTTAGAGGGGCAAATAGAAGATATTTAGGGGAAAGGGGTCTAAATTATTTAAGAAAAAGATCCAAGCTTTTTTTTCTTTAAATTTCTAGACATGTAGTCTGTACATCCTGGGAAAATATAAATACTTACTAAAAACATTTAAACACATAACTGCTAAAATACACTTCAAACAAATAAAAAAAAAAAAATAACCTAAATAATCAAGATATATCTACTGCATTTGGTGTACCAACGCAGTGCCCTATGCACTATTGGGTGCAGATAAGGGAGTAGTAGTTGTACCTAAATACAAAAAAATTATATCATTTTCCACCAAATTTCAACGTCGCTTCCGGGATTAGATCCCGTCCAACTCAGAATAAAACGTCACTGTGTCTAAACTATATTATTATATTTTATGTATTATTTCTTTAAAGTTATAATTATACTTTTTCTCATTCCGTTTACGTTTATAAAATATAATTTCTGTTCTATGGAACTAGGAATCGTTAAGATTGACGCAAACGTTGTTAAATTTCCTAATTTTTCTCTTTAATTTTTCAAGTAGTGTAAATTTCTTCATTACTTGTTTAAAAATCTAAAAAAGAAAACAGGGGACAAGAAAAATTCTTAAAAAATTAAGACTGAAGAGAAAATATAAACGAAAAGTTTGGACAGAATTCCGTCTTATCCTTAAATACCAGAAAACGGACAGGAATTTCAATGTCATTCTGGACAGCATGACTACTGCTAGAAGAATGTCAATAATTAGAAAACTTTTCGAAAATGATATCACATGGAAGAACAGTTTAACATTAATTATCGAATTTTAGATTGAAATAGATGGGAACGAAGTGATTAAAGAAAAATAAACGAGATATTACTGAATATCAGTACACTAATTGCTGCAATCAAACGGGACATAACAAAGCTATTACCACCACTAATTCGTATTTTCAATTGCTTTTGAACAATACCGTGGAATTTTCGTGTTTGGAAGGAAAAGATCATTTTCAAACCCATTATCCTCCAGAAAATGTCTGACGAACAAAATAGCACTAATGGACATATTTGACCAAGCAAGAAAGGGAGTACTAATGAAATCAGAACTGAAAACGAATGAAATTGTATGTTAAACATGATTTTCAAAACAGAGCTTTTTCTTTTTGATTTTGTAAATAGAAAATAATTTAAAAAATTTACTAGAAGTGAATTAGAAGTTGTTTTTATACAATTCAGAATTTTTCAGAATTTTTAAGTCATCGTTATGTTATAGTATATCGTCTGAATAGTGCAAAATCTTTCAAAAATAATTACATCTTAAAATATTTACACGTAGACGCGTATGTCTATAACATCTCTATTCCTACTATTCACACGGCGTTCTATTCTTACCACAGGCATAGTGTTACTGGCTCGCTCATATCCAATCCGCCTTTGACATGATAAAGCTTGTGTATAGTCCTTTGATATTTTATGCAGAATCACTCACTGTGTTTGTTGTGTTGTGGCGGGGGTGGGGACTCCCTCCACTCGGACACGTGATATAGTGGGTGCTTCAACTAGGTGAACTTATGCAGAAATGCATTCCTCGCTACCCCCGGGGCTTAGAGATTTTAACACCGAAGCTTTTGCATTTTTACTGCGATTTGTCGAATTTTTATGCCGATTTATAAAATGCATAAGCCGACACATTAATTATGTTCGTTATTTTCGTGTTGCGCGTTGGGCCACTATCATTAGGTCGATTCCCGAAGAGGTCAACATGAAACATTTATTTCAATGTTTTTTTAAATAAAATAATAATTGACACCTTAGACTGAAGCATAAGACTGATCATCTGACCTTCACATAACCAACGATCAAGAATGATACACTTGGTGCACCAATGCAGTAATCTATGTATATGTAAAAACAAATAATAAAATAAAATTTTAAAAAAATCAAAAAATGCACTTTAATTTGTTTGATTAAATTTGTACAATATCAATATTTTTCTTAATGAATACCTCGCTAGGCGAAACCCGTGTTAAGGTAATTATTTTCAATATAACATCAAATTACGCAGTATATCAATACATGTAAAGAAAAAAAATACATTTACATTAACTTTGTTCATTACCTTTATTACATTTACTTTATTCATTCATTGTTTCACCTTGTGCTTAACTTATGTTTTATTTTATGCTTAAGTTCCTAATTTGCTTTGGTATTAATAACAAAATTTGTCTTGTAAAAGCCCTCTGGGCGTGTACAAATAAATACATATCTTATACTTAACACCATTATTTACAATTTTGGTGTCCTTATTAGCAGTTCTACTGTGGCACCTACCCTATATCATGTTTTGCATACTTGTTTATTATTAAATGGATGCTACCACCTTAAAAAATACTATTAGGAATAGAAAAGGCTTGCTTGCATGAGTATCCTCAAAAATTTGGTATCTTGGATCCCGAATAGCGAACCCTACTATAGAGGAGGGTTGGATAGTAAAGGTAGCAATAAACCCTCTTCCTACCCAGGCTCTGGGCGGGTTCTCTAGTCTAACGATGCGTTTGCTTTGAATTCGTTTCGTTTTCATTTCCTTTGCTCTGGTTTCGTTCTGTTGGACGGGTATTAAACTGACCGCTTGAACTCAAATTATTTAGCGAACGTTTCAAAGAAACATTTTTAAAAAAAATCTAGGTTTTCAATAGTTTGAAACTTGTTTAAATGATTTGACAGATTCAATTTAAAAGCATTAAATTTATAATTTATAAACTAACTGTCACATTTACTTACACCAGTTATAAGGCAACACACGAGTTGATTTACCTCTCTGAAAGCTGTTTGAATTTTTGTAATAAAGGCATATTCCATCAAAATAATTATTATTCTATACAAAACCTTTATAATTAAATTGCTCTTCGATTCATTAAGCCAAAAACGTTCAAACTCTGTTTTTTTAATTTAGCGTCGGCTTTTGTGTTGTGTTATTTTTCATTATAAATACCAAATATCTGGGTTACTATAGACGGGAATGTTGATTGAATACCATTTTGCCGATTTATTAACTGATAAGACTAGTAAAGCAATGAGGTATTGTAAAACAAACTTTGTTGTGGAATATCGGAGGGCGCCACGGTTGATATAATATGACGTATTGTAGTGTGGCCTGTAACCAAAAAAATGCATTTCTTATTTAGGCGTAGAACTAAAAAAATATCCTTGAAAACGTTATTAATATTTAAAGTATATTTTTACAATTCCAACGACATAAAATACAATGATCAAAAATTTTGTTTTTATTTATAAATTTATGTTTTAAAAATATGAAAATACGAATAATTTTTAACGCCCGTTATTGGCTAATGACGTCATACCCGTCTACCGTGAAAGGAGTGAAATTCATTCCGTAGTGAGCGCCTATATTGCTGTGACGTCACACCGCGTGCAAACCAAATGGAGGATTTTGCGAGCGATTTAAAAATGTGTTATTTCAAACCGCGCTAGAAAATTCATATGACATCGTAAATTTTTTTTTAAAAATCCCTTGATATTGTAATTTTTCAATCATTTTTTTTAAAGAAAAAATAAAAAATCGGGAAGAACCCAATTGCGTACGTTTGGTGTCATGAAGTGCGCAGAGTAAAAAAGTACCAAATTTTGAGTCACTCTCTTTTTCTTATTAGCTCAATAGAAACACGCGTACAAACAATGAGGTTACATTGCATTATTTTTTAATTGTAAAATAAATTTTGCAATAATATCAAGTAGGTACTATTAATAACATGTGCTCATCACAATATTATTTTAAAATGGCGAAAAGACTACACCTCAGCTCTACACATAACATTGTTAACCACTATTGACGTAACGTCTGCGTCGCATGCAACAGTTTGGTAGCTTCGCTCCGGTACGATTTTCCGCCTTCCGTGTATCGATAACATCGTTCGGGTATACTCCCCCTGTTCTGGCGTTTGGCTGCCGGTAATGCAGATATCTGCAGATAATTATATCTTGGGCCAGGTGCAATTATACATAATATAATTTTTAGTACTTCACACACTACAATTTTGGTAGGGAATACTTTTTACTTTACAAATTTTCCAGCTTATTGTACAAAATGGATTTTAATTTATACCTATTGACTACATTCAAAGACTGAAAGGCGTGAAGGGGTTTGGTGGTATTTTTAACTTTTATTGGGTAATTTGAGCTGTTATTTGTTTCATATTATTAAAAAAAAAAAACTTGGATTTAAAAAAAAAACTATCAAGTTAAAAAAATTATATAAAAATTAAATCTTGTTGTTTATAAAACACACTGTATATTTCAGATTTTTTTAGTGGTAAGTGTTTATTCTTATGTCTGCATTTGTAATAAGCAAAGTCCTTTTAAAAAAACACAGTTTGTTAAAATATTATTTTTGGCGTACCTACCTACAATAATTATTGAATAAAATTCTCTTTTTTCTTTCTTTCAGAAAGCGTACTTAAACTATTGGATTGCTAACTATTTAACTAGGTAGGTATAGGTACCACCGGTTGTGAGTTATTTGAACACAACCATATGTTTTTTTTAATGTTTTACACCATTGTTAAATTCAATTCTACACGTAAAAAAAAAAATACTTCATATTGGATTATTTTCTACCATGGTCAATCATGATAATAACATTCTTAAGCGCACTTTATTCGGGACAGGAAACTTTACAGTCTCTTGTGCAGTCTGTCCCGTATAAAGCGAAAACTGTATGGAATATTAAATGGTCAGCGTGACGATTGACGTGACCTGATAGTCAATGTTTTTTGCGTAAAAGTAGATATTGATATATTGAATGCTTTTAAAAACGTAAAAACAAATAATGGTTCTCCATTATTATCTATATCAACAATATCCTGCGTGTAAAATAACGATAATAACTTAGAATAGCGCTTAAAAAATATACAGCTTTTAAAAGTATAAAGTGCGCTTTATGATCTATTTACTCAACTCATTGGAATAAAACAATAGTACTTATCCGTTTATCCGGTAATCAGCATTAGCGAGCAAACACACTAATGCCTGCTTTACCCAATAGCACTTAGGAATACCGATTGTTCATCGGTCGGTTCAGTGAAACTGTCAGATAATGGCAAGGGGAAAACACCCATTCCCCTGCGGATTGCGGGCCTTCATTCGCTAAACGAGATTCCATGTTGACCACTGTGCAATACACATAATGATAGATGGAAACAGATTGGAACAGAGACTTAGCGTGACAGGTTTTAATCTGGATAAAATTGTGATTATGTGCAATGTGCAATGTCCATAATGCCATTGTTTATACTGCATACTGCATTAATTTTGTACGTTAGATGTCAGCATTAAGTGCGTGTCTGTACGCAAGTGTAAAAACAATGAGGAATCAATAATATATTTTTATAGTAGAATCATACTAAGATGGATCAGGGACATTTACAAATATTTACATGCGGACATGAATGCACCGAGATACTAGGGCAGATAATTTTATTTACCTCTATGAGCATGGACTATCACCTACACTAATCGACTGAAAAAAAAACCCTCTGTATTCATATACATCACACTTCCTTTTTAACAAAATCATCCACTGTCCAGGCTGCAAGACTATGGAATGATTTACCACGGGATGTGAAAGATGCACCCTCCTTATTTGTTTTTAAGAAACGTCTGAAGCATCCTTCATTCATCCCTCTTTGCTATCCCTTTCCTTTCCTTCCTCAACCCCATTTTCCTGATGTCATATTTTTTGTAATTAATCTTAGTAAATAATGCAATGTTATTTTAAGCTTTATCTTTCCACCAATACTCGGTTCAATAAATTATTATCACTAAAACAACTAAGGTTTGGTTGGAAAATATTGCTTAAAAGCAATAAGCAATACACGAAGTTTTAAATAAATAAAGTTTTGTTAACAATATTTACAGCTATACACTTGTGATAAACAGATAATATTGTAATTTCATTTCGAATTATGGCACCTTATGTATATACAAACTAGGGCTCAAAAAAGCAGACTTAAAAATTTTTAAAATAGGTTGTCTGTAAGAATACCACTGTGTGCGATGGTCTACTATTACAAAGAGCTCATAGGTAAAGGAAACGAATGCAGCACCTTTGGGGTCTACGTTTTACTGTCATCTGGCGAAGGCGTTCAGCTGGGTGATCTTAACAATTCCTGCCGATTTACAAGGCATCAGATTTTTCGGCCTCCTGTACGTCCACTCGTGATAATCTGTCTACAGTTTACGGTAGAACTACGGGATGTGGACCTGACTTGGGGTGGATGGAAATAAATGTTATGATGAATTCAAAATTTTTAATGCAGATATCCGTTTTTAAAAGCTTGTAATTTATTGAATACATCGGTTTTTTATTGAGTTAATTCAGTTAACCCTAAAAATTGTGAATATTAGAGTTTATGTGATAAACCTAAATATTTCGGAAATTCATTTTTAAATTGATGGAATAAGATGTGCCAGAAAGCAGAACAAGTTGGCTGTGGAGTGAAATTCGAACGTTCGAAGATTTTAATTCAAAATCCGTGACTATTACACTAAAATTCACCTCAAATAAGTGTTATTTTAATTATCAATAAGTTACATAGTTAATGTAAGCAACCAAAGACCGGATTTTAAACAAGTATGGTGAGCTCCGTCTTTCTCGAAGGCGAGGGACGCGATTCAAACAAACAGTCATAGTTTTAAAAACGTCAGGGTGAAACGTGTGTTCATTCAACACATATTGCAATATAATAATACGCTCGCGCCCCGGATATATCAAATACAGGGTGTAACAAAACTTGATATACAAGCGGGAAACCAGTGAATCTACATCATATTTGGAGTCGATTTTGTAGATTTTTTTTTTTATTTGGCCCTCAGTTTTCGAGAAAATTGAGTACGAAGTTGATTATTTTTTTTTGCAAATTGTTATCAAATACCATGTATTTAGTCAAATTTATACTATTTAAAATAAAAAAACGCGTTTTAATAAGAATCTGAGCAATTTTACTTAATCTCCCATACTTATAAAAACTTTGGTGAGAAAAAAAAATTTTTTTTTCAAGCTCAGATAAAGTCATATTACACAATCGTCTTCAAATAGGATGTATAATTAAAAATTAAAAATTTTGAGTTTTTTTATGCTAAAACATTGCGTTCAGTTTACTTAATTATCTTGAGAGTATAAAATAATGCAATATCAATGAAGCAAAAAACAATGGTTTCTGAACTCTTAAACGGTTTTAAGGTACAGAGCGCTGACTTGACACGGCGCACGGAATTTAAACAAAGCAAACGATCTAGAAATTCAGTCGGTATGGTCTAACCGTATTGCACACTGCACACGACATATTTAGTACATTCTACTGTCTGTAGTCTCTCTTGTTCTACATATGGGAATGTTCTGTCAACAGTAGAACAAACATGGCTCTAGTCTACCCCACACCTGCAATAAAACCGCAGATTTTATGCATTTTCAACTAGGTACCTGCTTCGTAAAGCAAACCTTTGATCATCTCTGCATACTGTACAAGTGTACAGTCAGATACGACTATAGTTAACAGTAAAGTAAACCTATCGATACATTTTTATATTTAAAATCTGATTATTGACAAACAAATTAATGACCGAAAAATTTGAGAATTTTTAAAATTTTCTTTATTTAACGCATTCTTGGTTAATAAATTCTAAAACGCATTCTATTTGTCAGTCTTGAATACGCAAATATTCGTTATAACGTATAAATCTCCTTTGATGATGAAGCGCTATTTGTAAGCATTCGATCTATCAAAATTGCCAACTTCCTGTGCTAGGTGAGCACCTGAAATGCGCCATTGAACGGTAAATAACCTCCTCGTACGTGATTTATGGAGCCTCCAAAAGGTTGTGTGACAGGAGTATTTTATAAACGTCAAGAAAGCAAGACGTATTGTGGCCATAAAGACATAAAAATGGAATATACACGTAAATTATATATAATCCAAGTAAGTACTTCGTAGAATTAGGTTAGGTACTTTTCTATCCATTAATAATCCATGGATTTTACCGCCAGGAGGTTGTATTATAATAATAAAAATTAGATTTTACCGACTATCCATCGGGGTAATTGAATAAATTATAAACAACATTTTGAGTGTATCCAAACACTTGTAGTAAAAGTTATAAGCATAACAAATTTGAGGAGTCATCTTTAGGCGTTTCCTATAAGGTGATATAATTCGGTAAAAATCTAACTTGCAATCATAAAGGTTTCTGCTAAAATGCATAGCAATTTTCTCAATGGATGACAGAGAGTTTTCACATGTGAAGCGTAGCGCCATTTCACTGTATATATAAAAGTTGTAAAAATTGGAAGTAGATACCAAATACTAGGCGAAATGGGGAATGTTGCAAAACATTAAGTGGCCACTTAATGTATTGCAACATTCCCTATTCCACCTCGTATTTGATATCCATATCTGTCAATTTTATTATTATTACCCAAATCTCCATATCGTGAGTCCAGCATCTTTGCCATTACGCTACTGAGGCCACCAATTTAATAATTTTCATCATCGTTAGCTACAAATCAACAAAAACGGTCCTATTATGGGTTAGACAATTTAAACCCCCGCTGTCCTAGCGGGCACACAAGGCGTTGGACCCTCTAAATGATTAACTCTTCCGGTAAATCGGAAGACTATTAATGTCCATCAATGGTTAGGCTTCTCCGTGACGAGCTTTCCATGGTTTTCTCGTCATCTAAGGCAGATGCGGAGAAGTTTTTTTTGGTCCACGAAACGAAAATTATAAATTGATCAGTTATTATAATAATTCCAAAACTAAACAATACACTAACTACTGAATTCATCCATATAAAGCCTTCAATTTAAGCTTGAATAACATTTGCATTCAAAGTAATACAATATGTATTGTAAAAAACCAAAAAAGTAGTTTAATATGTCAGGCATTGATCTTCATGAATACACCCCCCAGAGTATTGTGCAGAGAGATAAATGCGTTTCCCTTTATCAATATTGTAATGGGCGTATCCCCTTGAATCGTGACATTTCCGCACATTGAATTCATCCAAACATCCCCCATACTCACTCAGTAGGGATGTCAGGAGATTTCGGATACGGATATTATACCTACGGGTAATACAGATATTAAAATAGCTTCAGACATCCGATATTTTAGGATATTGAATGTAGATATCTTCATGTAAATGGAAAAATATTAATAAAAGAAAAATCAGTACGTAGGTACTTTCAAAATTCATATAAAAAAGGTACAAGTTTTATTGCTAATGTCAACCAATTATAAATTCTTTTATAAGGACACTTTTAATTTTATATGAAATCTAATGCCTTATTTCTTAAATTTTTATTGTGATTTATGAACATAGCCAATTACTTGGTTCGATTCTATAGTTGAGGCTCTATGTTTTTATTGCACAGATACTCGTATAAATACCTTTCAGAATTTTTTGTTTGAATGTTTTTATAAATCGTACTTCCGCCAAAATTAGCGTATTGGCATCTAAATGAATAAGGACCATTAGATAAAAAATGTTAACTGATTTCATTTTTTATTACTGTTATAAGTGGCTTAATGAAAACAAGACACTTAGGGAACAGTTTTAGTTTTGTTTTGTAGGTTTTAAGTCTGTTTTTAATAGCATTAAGTTTTTTATATCTGAAAATATTCGAACATATACATCAGATTCAGTTACTTAGTTTTTAACTCCGAATATCTCACAAAGCTTCGTTACATCTCTAATATTTAGCGATTTTTCGTTCCACGTATCGCTCGAATGAACTGACTGATAGAAAGGGGGGATTATAAAAAAAACAGGTATAGATGAATATCTCGTTTTAAAGTAACAGCTCAGTTATTGTTTTATCACTTATCTGCAGAATCCAATAATTAATGTATTGAATTAAGACCAGTAAATGGTGGAAAATCAATATTTATAGATATTCATCCGTATACTGAATATTGTACACATATTGGCATTTTTGTCTCTGGACTTTTTAACTTTGAAAACTTAAATAATTTGAAATTTTTTGGACTGAATTGGTTATTCCTATCATCTCGTTTTCTCTCATCCTATCCCATGCAGTGATTTCTTCAATATCTTGTCCTTTTCTTATCTTTACTTTACACTAAATTTTTTCAACGTATAAAATTATTCTGGTACCTTTGTTTGTGTATTTGCATAAAACTGTAGATTCTATTTCTATTTATTTTATTAACCTTTTTTAGTATTTAATGGTTTGAGTAGATAAGTGGAGGATTTCAGTACCGGATTGTTCCAACTATTGTTGTGTTAAGTTAGTAGGTAAGTTGACATAGTACATATTATGTAACTAAACTTATTACGGTTTCAGAATTTAGATGACACTTTGAATTGTCTGTAATACATAAAGTCAATGTAAAGTTAAGAAAAGTCGTGCACGAAATTTGATATTGTATTCTGTGTGGATATTGTATGTAGAATTTCTGCAGTAGTAAGTTGTATGAAGTTTGTAGTAACATCGAATGTTTATGGGATTATTATATAAGGGGATATCTCTTGTGATGCTAGGAAATTGAAATGCATTCACAAAGCAGTGCCATTCTTGAATCTTCAATATCGTATATATTTTATTTTATAGCAGAAAAGAATTACATAATATTTTAAATTCCTTTAATATATTCCAATACAGCTGCGTACTGTACGTACAATAATATAAACTCTTTTACTTTTAAATCTTTTAAATGAACTACTACTACTTTCCCTTATCCGTGCCCAATGGTGCATAGTGCACTGCATTGGTACACCAAGTGCAGTGTATCTTAATCATTTTTATTACATAAAGGTAAGATGATCAGTCTTACGCTTCAGTAACAGTCCAAGGTAAATGAAATCATAATATTATTCCAAAAAAATAAGTTTAATAAGAAACTTTTTTGATTTTTATATCTCTACAAAGACGGAGTAATTTTTTTAAAAATTTTTATATCTCTACAAAGAAAACGTTTTTTTTTTTTTTTTTCGAATTCGGGAATATGGATATTTAAGCATTTACAGAGCTTATGACCTGTCATTAGCAGGGTTAAGTGGTTACTTGACGTACTACAACATTCCCCATCCCGCTTATTAGCGAATATAAAAATCAAATATACACCGTTTCCCACGATGAGACCGCGAAACTCCAGAGGGTGATTATTCATGATATTCTGAGAAAAAAATCTTACCAAAGTTTTTCAAAAAACTCAATTCTAATTTCTTAAAAAAATGATTAAAATATGAATAAAAATTCACGCGTGTAATACCGTCCATTTTTGAACTGGCTAACACCACGTGACCTGCACCAATTTCAGATATGAAATTCGAATTTTGAATGTCCGCACAAGGCAAGGCGTTTGGTGACCAGAGCGGACCCCCCACTCCTCCCCGCCCACCGCCACCCCGCCACCGCTAGCATTTCAAACAGAAGCCAGTATTACATAGTCGCTTTTTATTAATACTTTTTTTAAATTAATTATTAAAAATGCTCGGATCAAAAAACTTTTTTTCTCAGAATACCATGAACAATCACCCTCCGGAGTTTCGCGGTCTCATCGTGGGACACGGTGTATATCTACTCCCGTCGTGGGATTGGTGTACCAGTATTTGAACACACTTAAAATGTTGTAATTAATAAGAAACGTATCACGCTCTGTACGTCGGAAGCATTTATTACCATTTACGTTTATCACACACATAATAATAAAATGATCACTTTCCCATTAAAAAACTGATAATACCTGTATATTTAACAACATTTTGAATACTTGTAGACAAATCACTGGATTATACCTATGCTGGGCTGATATCAGATATTATTGATATCCCAACAGAGACAGAGAAACTTTGGAAACGAATGTGGGTTATCTAGGCGTTTACAGGGCTTATGACCTGTCGCCTTACCTACACCAATAAAGATTGATTGATAAAAATTCTTAACAATCTTCTCAACAGATGTCACCAGAGAGAAAAAATGTTGAAAATGGTCGAAAAACAAACTAAAATGTGGAAGCTTCTGTACAAATTCAATATATATAGTAGTTTCAAAAATTGGTCATATATGGTTGTGAGATGATAAGCGGAATGGGGAATGTTGTAGTACATCAAGTGGCCACTTAACCCAGCCAATGACAGGTCATAAGCCCTGTAAACGCCTAGATAACCCACATTCGTTTTCAGTGTTTTTCTGTATCTGTTGGGATATCTATCTACCCATAACCTCATCAAAATTGAGAGTACATTTTTAAAATGAAAAACAAAGGCTTGAGTATAATAAACGTATCTCAACATTTCCTAAATACAACGTTTGTCCCTAATGCAATGGTGGCAAAGCCTCAATTTACGTGAACCACGCGTACGTATAGGTGTGTGGTATTGGTGACATTTTATATCAACAGAAAAACATAGGCCGACCACTAAAATTCAAAGCTTCTGGGCATTTTTCATCCCAATACTAAGCTTTCCACCGAGCGATGTATTGCAATTCCTCGTGCTATGCATAATGCATGAAATATATTATAATCTTATACACATATTCGGGTCTGCTCTCCCCGCTAGGCAGAATACTCTCATCCGTATACAGATTTCAATTTCTATCCAATGTTCTGCATATTTGAACGGCGTTTTCCCAGCTAAAAGCTCTCGGGAAGACAGAATTACGTACCGCTCTAGGAATAATAGCATTCCTGACAAGATAGGAACGTGATGTTTTGAGATTACGGAATATTTCTATACAGGCAGAAAATTAAGCTGTTGAAAGGTGTAATTATATGGAAGTGTTATACAGTTCGTGTGAAAGTGAAATGATTTACTCGTGGATAATAACGAAATGTGTAGTATATAATATCCAACTCATTAAATAAACCCCGGAAGAATCCTCTTTTTGTATCATTGAGTTAATATATTTATAATTATTTCTGTTTGTAACATAGACATGCTATATTTATACGATACAAAACCAAACTCCTGGAGAATGTTATGTAAGGGCCAGAGGTAGGCTTATGTCCAGTAGTGGATCTTCTTGGGCTAATATGATGGTAATGATAATGAAAAAATATCCTGTAAATTATAAAGTTCAATAACATGAATTAATATAAATAATTATATTAAATACTATTTTAATTTAAACATTTCCTGTTAATACATAGCGGCCTCCGTAGCGTAATGGCTAAGACGCTGGACTCCCGATTTGGAGATTCCGGGTTCGATTCCCGGTGAATACACTTTTTTTTTCTTCTCAAAACTGGGTGTTTGTGGCGTTGTACCCCTCTGTAATCCTGGCCTGTCAAGGTAGTTAAAAAAAACGCAAATCAATTTCACTCCCATAGTAATACTTTCGATGTAAAAAACTCATAAGAAATCTTCCTCCCCAGAAAGAACTAGTGTCGAGTTGAACGAGTAACCAATTCGTTTTACATATAAAGTGGATCAGTATAAAGGGTTTAAAAGTATTTGAGAACTGAAGTTTTAATTGTGTAAAAGCGGTATCTACCTATACCCTGTATCAAAAACGTACCAACGCGAACGTTAAGCTAAAAACTTAAATGTTTGTACTCGTATTGGAAATAATATCTTCGTCTCTGACAAGGCTCTTTTGTAACAACATCAATGACGCTGACGCGACGGTGTAAAATTTATTTATTTATTTAAAACTTCATGTACAATTACATGGCAAAAGTACAAGGGCTGGCTAATTGCTTTTAAGCAATATCTTCCAACCAACCCTCAGTTATTTAGTGATGATTTACATGTTTTACACTAAGATTTCGCACATACCTACATATATCAATATTGTTATTAATTTATTGCTTTCTTTTGGCGTACAATTGTCATGTTTTGTAAATTACTGAATAATCATATATCTCAACTTTTTTTCTATTTATTTCATCAATAAAAAAAAAATCATTAAAAATATATCTGTTGGTTTTGTCCTAGTTGCATTTTTCCCGTTAATAATGTTGCTAGCAAGTACCTTTATAATCAAATTGTCCGATAAAAAATAATATAAGTATATGTTTACAAATAATATTTTTGTTAAAAATCCATACCTATTTCTTTAAATAAAAATAAAAGGTGCTTTTTTAAATTTAAAAGCCATTTTCGCTGCCATTAATTGCTCTCCTTTGGTATGTCATCTGGATTAGATGTATCCGGAATCCGGATAAAATCTATGTCCGGCACACTCAATCAATTAGTTCCTAAAAGAGTGTCTCATCCGGCTTTCTTTCATTGCCGAGCATTAATATTTTTTTTCCGCCAAAGCAAACCAGTGTTTGTTATAATTTGGACTACAATCATCAGAAAATGTATTAAGGATTGTGAAACACAAATTGGAATCCTAAAATCATAGACCTGTTAACACTAGACAATCTTTTTCAAAGAGAGCTGTCAAAATTTTATGTTCCATTTGTATTTTTCAGTGAAAAAAGACATCTATATCTAATTTCCTCTATCTAATACATTTTAATAATTCTGTTTTCCTGTAACAAGTTGAGTTGACATTGAGTCAATTGATTCAATCTTCCTAGGACTAGGACATGACAAGGAACGGAAGAAATTAGCCAATCTAATAAAAACCAACATTCCTTCTAAAAAAAAGCTTTGTCCGCCATCTATATATTTATAATAATATAATCATCATTGCCTAAAATATGAAAATTTTTGTAAGTGGCACTCCTGTAAACTAGAAAAAAAGTTGCTGATCTGAAGCATAAATGCTTCAATAAACCCTAGATAATACTTATTTTTGAAAAAAAGGAAAAAAATAAACGAATTCGAATTTTTTTGCTAAGGTCATATTTGCATTTTTTGGTGATCATAAGTTGGCCAGAAGAAACATAATTCTAGAAATTTCGATTCCGTTAAAAGGAATATTTTTTATTTAAATGACACATCCCGTAGAGGGTGTAAATACCTTTATTTTTACATTAAATATTTCATGGCTCTTAAAAAATCTGAATCCTACTTTCATGTAATAAAAATTATCTTTTTGTAAATGCTTGCATGCATAAAATAGACACCCAGAAGCAAATGCTCCAAATTTTTCAAACAAAGATACGATCGATACTATAATATTTTTTAGACTTTTTATTACGAATTCACTGTCTGTTAATTTTTAGTAAAAATACAGATAAACTCAAAATGTAAAAAATAATGTAAAACGTTATCAACTTTTAAATTTTTAGCGAACTTAATTTTGTCTTCCATCTATTTATTGCAAAAAACAGAGGGTTATTCTCGATAAAACGATACCCAACCCTTGTCAAAAAATGGATTTTAACACAGAAATCTTGAAATCGCATTCCTTAAATTTATTGTGAAAAAAAGATCCAATAATGTAAGTTCGAGATAAAAATTAAATTAAAATCACGTGCTTTTATTTATTTGCGACGACCCCATTTTCATTTTTATGATCCAAACGTTTAAAAGAAAAATCAAGAATTTGGTGAAAATCTTAGCGTCAAATGGAATTTCTTTATTTGAAGTAAGAAAATTCAACATTTTCCGACTATATTTAATTCGACTCGCCTTTGATTTTTGTAAAAAGCAAAATAAAATTCATTAAAAGAATTCCATATAAGCTGATAAATTTAACGTTTATATTTATTTCCACATAAAATTAAAATATTGTTTGTAGCGAAATAACGGGAAATTATCATAAATCATTGATAGCATGCTGATATTTTATCTTTCAATACACCTTTTTACAATATTCTGTGTATTTATTTAATATAAAAAGTAATGGATTTTATTATTCAATTCGTGAAACGGAACAAGAATTTATGAGTTTTAAAAACTTAAGCATTGAGAATATTCACATTCCTGCCGAAGAAAGCTGATTAAATAATATTTTGAAAAAAAAAAAAATATTTGTTATTATTGTATAATTTATAAAAGTAAAATAAATTTTCAAGGACATTTTCTCTTTAATTTATTCCTGTTAGCGCTTTTATTGAATCATGGAATTCCATCAAGTAAAATCAATTAAAAACATAGCAATTTGCAATTTAACCAAAATTCCGTGAAAAAAAGAGTACTTTTTTATTACGAATTACCACTGTCTGTTAATGAATTTTTAATTCCAAAGCCATGATAAAAATATTATATGAGTAAAAAAATTGTTATTAAAAAACGTTTAAAACTTTTTTACTTTTCCCAGCTACGTTTTTTAGATGTTCTACCCATGTGAAGAAGGTACTAAAAGACTGGATTGGTACTTGTTCGTTTTAAATTATTGTATTGAGAAAATAAGTAACCAGCATACATACATATAAATCATAACAATATTATGCATGAGTAAGTAGGATTGATGGTTAATAACCTAATTATCTTAACAAACACCTCGTAGATTTTGCAATAAACAAAAATCAATCACTTATTATACGTATAATTCGATTAAAAACATGCGTATTTTAGATCAATTATTCATAAAAGTCAATATTTTGTAATTTAAATGACCTACTTGAAATTGGTAATGAATAATTTCTTCTTCTAATTGCTTTAAGTATTTTTTCGGTCGACTGATGATCAATAGACTATTAAACATCAATCTAAATCAAAGTAAAGTATGTAGGTACCAAAAACGTTGTTTGGCGTTCAATGTCATTATCTACTTTCAGATGGGAACAGATATGTGGTTTTATCACTTAATTTAAAGATTTCTCGTAAACTCGTCCGTATTATTATTACGCACGTAAAATATTTTTTTATTGAAACATCATACGCTTTTGAGGTAGTCACACGAATTGGGTAGTCATATTTTTTATGCGTGTATTTTACGCACGCTTTGTTCAAAAAGGTTTTAGTATCTTGGTAATATGCCGTTAGTTGGTCATTCAGAATTTCAAGATCTTAGAAGACTGAATAATTTTGATAAAGCCATTTCCGTACGTACTTTGATCGTATTATCTAGATTTAATTAGGAAATTAAATTTAAGCAGACTCCTTGTTATATTTATTTGTTTACTTGGTTTAATATTTTGGATTTTACGGTGTAATAGCCCAATTTACAAAAAAAGAATTAAAATAATACTTCGGTATTTTGATATTTGTAAAATTGGCAAGCATGTTTAAGGCTCTCGGGAGGCATACGTAGTATATGGCCTAGCCAGCCGAAACGCCTTCGCCGGATAACAGTAGATACCAAGGGTTGCTGTGTCCGTTGCCTCACTTCTGTGTTCCTTACAAAGTCAAACCACCGGCGTCCTGGTCGTCCACTGTTAACAATTCATCGGCAGTTTGCGTCAGAGCTGCGGGATGTGGACTTGACTTGGGAGGATGCACGGGAGCTGGCGGCCGATCGCATGGACTGGAGGCAGTTTGTAGATTCCATATGCTGGTATGATGATGATGATAATTTTGATATTTTAAAACACTCAAATAATAAATTATATTATCTACTAATCCTTTCAAACCTTCGAACAAGAATTTCATAGAAGTAACATTCAACACTTGAAAAATACTACCGTGTCTATGTGTCTAGTTACCCATTACGTCATTCACTACGTCATTAATAGGCATCTACGTCATCACTACACATCAATCTACTGCACAAGAAACTGTACAGTTTTCTGTCCTGTATAAAGTGCGCTTAAGAAACTCTGTTTAAAACATGTACAAGTATTTTGAACAATGAAGGAATATACAATTTCCCGAAGTTTGTATATTAATTTAATAAAGCGGTAACCCAAAATGCTGGAATCACTTGAGAATTTCGAGAAGTAAGCATTTTGGCTTATCTTGATATTTGCTTTTTGATTTGTCATTCCAGTTTTACATAATTATTAACCCAAATACTTTATGAATGTTTGAGATTTCTGAAAGTAAAGGGATGTAATCAGCTTATAAACCCCCTTAAATTATTAATCGGAATTCATAACAAAAGTTTTGGTAGTTAACTTGCAAAATGAAAAAATTCAAACCTTCGTATTTTACATTTTTAGAAAGGTCCGCGTATTGCATTGTCCGCCTCGCAGTGTAGTGGTAGCACGTTGGTCTGCCAAGCCTAATGGGTTCGATTCCCGATGGAGGTAAATATGAAATACTTGTTTAAATGTGTTTTTTTGCATACTATGTCTCCTTGATACCTTGGACTGGTTCAGAAGCGTAAGACTGATCTATGTGCGGATAAAAAAAAGTAGTATTTAACTGAATAAATCTAATGATGTTGTTGTAACTGGTGTTTTATATTATGATACCCTCCGTACCATGATGTAAAATATCAGAAAAAAGATGTAGAAGAAATGTTCTTAAACTAAACTGATTTTATGTGGAAACAATAATAACACAAGACTACTACTACACTTCCTTATTTGCACCCAATGGTGCATAGGGCACTGCATTGATACACAAGTGCAGCTTATCTTGATCATTTGTAGTTTAGTAAATTCAAATTAATTTATGCAATCTTACTTCGTATAAATATACTTACACATTTTTATAAAAACAGCATTCTGAGCGTGTCTCAATACATGTATATACAAACAGGAATTATGCATGCAACAGGAATTATATAAATTATAACTAATTTTCCAACAGTGGTAAGAAATTGAAAAATTATAGGCGCTTACAGATCTCATGACATTGACTGGGTTAAGTGGCCACTTAATGAATGAGTGTTGTAACACATCAGCCCTGTAAACTCCAAATATCCATATTCTTCTCCAAACTTTTCGTCTTGTTTAGGATAGCTTATTTGTTAACATTGAAATACTTAATCTGACATCTGACATGACAAAGGATATAAAAAGCAGTGCGTGACTTTATGGGATTTACATGCCTCTGCACAAGACAGTGAATATAATCATCATTTAGAAACATTGTACTTATTAATCTATTCTTAAAACGACACCCTTACGTGGGAGTAATTTAACTACACCCGCCATTAAGGGTGTGTCTTGGTGAAACAGGAATCTTCTTTGTCATTACCTTTTCCTTTCTAGGTAAACATTTAGGCCGGGTTGCTAAAGGGAAAACCTCGTCATTTCCGGGCCTTGGAACTTTTCTACAAAACAAATAAATTTCGCAAAACCTTTTAAAGTAAATGAACAAAATAATACAGTCTGTTTGATTTTAATGGTGCTTTTAATCGCGAATTAGATTCACATGAATTTGATATGATAATAACTTTATTTTTGAATTTATATTTACGAAAGCTAAATCGACTGTTTGAAAACAAAACTCAAGGCGCGGAACTTCATTCTGAGACTCTATTTAATTCAAATAATTAAGCTTCATTACATTCATAAGATATTTATATACTGCATCGTTAAAAAAGCAGTGAATCTTGATCACTTATTTGTTACTTTACAACAAATTACGCTTCAACGCATCCCTCCAAGGTTGAAGCACAAAACATGAAGGTTTTTTTTTAATATTGAAATATCAAGTTAAAATTTTTCCGGGGATTGGGAATAGACACCTCAATTTCCTTTTTAGACAAAATCACCATTAACTTTTTTATGTTCACCCTTGCATTTAATTTCACTTCGTTAACTAATTGCATTTAGTTTTGGGGATAATAAAACTGTTTTACGTGACGTATTTATTGACAGTATTCCCCATATTTGCAACTAATAATTAATTAATGCACACCTACTCAATAAAATTATATTTTAAGGTCTGAAGGAAATCAACGGTTAACTGGGGGATTTTGTACATTTAATGCCTTTCTTAAAACGAACCTTAATTTTGTGTTACCTTAATCTCCGAAAAAATATAGGAAATAAATAAAAGATTTGCAAATCTTCCAAAGTGCGATTTTTTAAGTCTCGTTTTAAGTAACGCTAGCAGGTAATAAGTAAAAACTTGACCAAGTTGTTTTCTATAAAGATTTTGTTGTTTCAATTTTACTCACAAAACAAAAATTATTTTTTATGCTCTAATCTGGGTAATTTGGCGGCCTCCGTAGCGTAATGGCTAAGACGCTGGATTCACGATACGGAGGTTCCGAGTTCGATTCCGTAGAAACACAAAAATAAAAAGTGATTTTTCTCAAGCCTGGGTGTTTGTGGCGTTAACTCCCCTCTGTAATTGGGCCTCCTGGCCTGTTGAGGTGGTTAAATAAATAAACAAATAATTAACACCATAATTTGTCTATAATTCACTTGGTTCTGGCCAGCTGTGGCGATAAAAAATATATGCTTATAACGTGACAAGAAATCAATACTCGGAAGTTCCTTAAATAGACTAATGTTGATTGACCCAAAAGGGCAGGTGTTAGGAGTATTGAAAATAAAACAAGTGGGGGTAGATTACAGATGAATTAGATTAATTAATTTAATAATACTACTTATTCTACTTTCCCTTATCTGCACCCAATGGTGCATAGGACTCTGCATTAGTACACCAAGTGCAGTGTATCTCGATCATTTTATAACATTAAGGTAAGATGATCAGTCTTATGCTCCAGTGCTAGTCCAAGGTATCACATATGAAATATTTTGTAAAAAAAAAAAAACCTCACTGAAACAAATATTTTATATTGACCCTTTCAGGAATCGAACCCGGAACCAGGAATCCTAAGCACGACAGCGTAACGCGGTAACCATTATGCTAGGCGGGCACGGGGTCTTTCTCGAGTACCAAAATGCAAAATAGCAGACATTAGCTATGTTCTATTAAGTTTTTAGCTGATACTCGTACTTATTTTTTTAAAATTATTTTTTTTTTTTTTATTTAAAAAATCTTATATCATACATGTATTATATTCCCAGGAGTTATAAAAACTCATTTTGGGACCGGTATTATTTACATTTTTAATTACATATTACACAATCAAAAAGACGAATAAGAAAGACGATTCAAAATTAACACATTCAATCTTAATCCTAAACATCATATCTATCATTGAAAAACATATTTAAATACAGATCTTTAAGGGCTCTACTATGTATGCTTTATTTTGTTTTTATTTCATGGGGTAGATTATTATATTGGGATCGAGAAATGTTCATTAGGGATTTTTTACCGAATTTTGTGGATCGAAATTTTGGAATGTGGAGGTAAAATAATGTAATAATAATAGGATTTATTTTTTTTTTTTTTATTTTATTTAGTTCGAATACAAACAGATGTACAGGTTAAATTAATATTTAAGAAAATATATAAAATGTTTACATAGTAGGGCCTGCCATCCAATTATATGTATTCACTAAATAATACTGTAATAAAGCGACGACCGACGGCAACGGCTTGAAATTTAAACTATATAAATAATATATATACTATATATTAATATAAGATACATATGGACAAAACAAGGAGATAGTGAAAAGGAAAAAGAAAAATTGATAAGGAGTGGTATAGGATGATTGAAGGAAAGTGAGAGTGGAAAATTGCATTTGATTGAATGATTAAATGAATTATGAATGAATAGCATGAATCAAGCCTATTAATTGTAATGGATGTATGTTTGTAAAAGCTTAGTTATAGCAACATAACATAACATAACTAAATTTTGCTTAAAATTTCAACCATCTATCCCATCTATCCTATTCTATCTTATTTTTCAAGATTTTCTGCATTTAAAAGTATAAAGTTGTAAATCTGGAATAAGTTTCCGCTAATGGATGATGTCATGCAAAATTCAGTCAACTCACTACTTTATTTCACTCGTTGAGACCTAAATTATTCAGTAGGTATGCACTTTTACTTGAAATGAGTGAGTATTGCAATTTAATCAGATGCACCACCCACTAGAGTGCATTAACTCAAATGTTGGGTGAAACAGCGCTACGAAACCTTTTATAACGGAATTATAAAAACATTTTTAGGGATTGAACGAGGTAGTGTTCTTGTAATCCCTGGTCATCTAGCTCAACTACAAATTGTTTCTTATTTTCTGACACAATGAATCCTGGATAGTTTAAATAACAACCAAAATTACTTATTTAAAAAAAAAAAACTAATGCCGTACTTATTACTAATACTACTACTCTCTCTTATTCGCACCCAATGGTGCATAGGGCACTGCATTGGTACACCAAGTACCTACAGTGAATCTTGATCACTTGTTATATTAAAGCAAGATGATCAGTCTTACGCTTCAGCTCCAGTCAAAGATATCACACATGAAATATTAATACCTACAAACTTGAAAATAAATCTTTTATGTTGACCCTCTACGGGAATCGAACCCGAGACCCACTGCACAGAAGCCAAACGCGACACCACTATGCCACTGAAAACTTTTTTCAGTATAATAACTTTCGGCTTTCTTTGGGGTCAAAGATAGGAATTTAAAATGTGTTGTTTTACATTAATAGTTTATACATTGGACCATGAATTGGTACTGAAGCATCCTACTGGTCATTTTGCCTTTATGCTTATCTTGCATCCCTCCTTCGATCAGTTACATCTACAGTTATAGGCAGGGAAAATTTGGGGAGCGCGCTTTAGCGGTTGCGGGACCGATGGCTTGGAATTCTCTCCCTCCAGAAATGCGCAACTATGAGAATGAATTGATGATTCGGAAGAAACTTAAGACCAATTTGTTCTCTAATATTTTAGATTAATGTATTTCTATTTTCATAACGGGTTTTTTATATCACTTAAATTTTCCAAAACTATTAATATTGACTAAACATATTTCAATTTAATTCAATATTTTAAGCGCCCTTGAGGTACATTTATGCGAAAACGGCGCTATATGAATTATCCAAACTAATAATAATAACAATGTAATAAATTATGAAGATTCTCTGTGTCCTATACAGCATTAGGTTGAATGGATTTCTTTTTATATACAAGAACTATTTTTCTTCTGCCCGCCTCTTTTTTTTTTCTTTCATCACGTTTGCTCCTATGTGAAGCATGTTGATACTGAGGGGTCGATCACACCTCCACCCGCTACTGTTATAGAGTCTTTGGGGACTTTCACGCTATTTTATTCAAGACTTTTGTTGTTGCAAATGCATAAGGAAAATTGCAGGGCCAAAGTTTCCAAGTGAAGTTAAGTCAATAGGCCGACAGCATCGATCAAGTCAAAAGAAAATCACGATTCCGCTACCCTTTCGATCCCTCTGTGGACATTACTAGATCCCTCCAGGAGACCCCGGCCAGCTCTCCTCCCCACGTCAGGCATCCATTATCTCCATTAGCTCCGGCCTAGTACACCCGGAAGAGCTTCTACCTGTAATATCTACGAATTTCTACTCATTTTAATACATACCTATGTAATATGCAGAAATGGGATTTGATAAAGACGAATTTCTGTAAAAAAAAAGTCATTCAAAAATGCACGATAACATATAAGAAGTTTTCACAAACAATGTTATTTACAAGGCACTTAAGACTGGCAAAGTTTAAGTGAAAATTGAATAACTTCAAAACTGCTTTACTGTTGTCTCAGTATAAGGGCGGCTGGAAGTAAGTTTTTCATCTCCGTTGCTGTCATTCTGCGTCTCACTCCCTCTTTTCACTCTTATCGTCATTCTGCTAAGTTTTCCCTCCTCTCTGCACTCATAAACACTACTTTGCTTTCAACGGTTTTACTTTTTCACGTCACAAGTATAATGTTAGAAAGTAAAGTAATGTCATAAAACTAGCTGTCCTAGAAGATGTTGTTTTAAAATATCTAATAAGTGGCGGGATGAGTTTCATTTGGTAAAAGTACGTATGTGAGAATGTCTAGACCGAACAGTTTGTGGACGCGATTCGACAATTTTCTTAGCCATGAGCCATCTCCTCTTCTCGACAAAACAAATTATGTTATGAGTCTTCAAGTTTATTTCGATGCTGTTATATTAAAACTGGATTATTCGAACTTTAATATCTCAGCAAAGGAAAAAGATAGAAACGCGATTCTTCAAAAATAAATCAAACGTAATCCGCAAAATATAATCATGTAATATATCAATTTATTTATTTTACTTCAAGTTTAACAATCACACAAGTTTACGAAGAGATTATGTATATATATATATACTATATATAAAAAACACACCAACTCCTTTTGTATTTTTTAAACCTTTTTTTTTTTTATAGTAAATGTCTTTAAAAAATCTTTAAAACAGGAACCTAAGTACCTATGTACCTACAAAACTGACAACAACTGAAATATAGTAAGAAACCCATTTTTTTCAACAACAAAAATATTTGCTTGCTCAGAGAAAACTGTAAAGGATAAGGAAGTAAAAAATTATATTATGAGAATATACCTTCATAATCAAAATCATTTGTGAAATTTGGGTTCGAACCTTCGATAAACGCCTTAACATCTGCGTCACGACCGACGCCGTCGCAGCGAGCCGACGCGACGCTCCAAATATCGTATAAGTATTGGAAATCACTTCCGTAGTGAGTAAATAGTGAGGATAATATTATGTGAACTCAATTTTTTCTCGTGTATTTTAGAATACCAAAAACAAAATCGCAAGTAGATTCCCAAGGAAACGACATCCTTACTTAGCTATTTCTCCAATCAACGATCGCTTTGGCATTTGGATAATAAATTAGAATCAGGAAATAACAATTGAAATATAATTGTGTTTTATGTGAGGTCTGTAAAATTTGATTCTGAAAAATAATGATTTCTTACATTAAAAATGTAGATTAAGAATGTCCGAACAATAATGAAAATTTTGTATTAATATTTCCCTAATGATCCTCAACTTTACTCTTTTATGGTCCCCCTGTACTTACTAGTATTAACTCCTCCAACCGTTGAAGTGTAGGTATCTAAAATATTAAAATGTAATGTATGTTTTGTTTATCTCTAAAACAATTAAAATCCATTGTGATGTCAAACAATAAAAGTAAGTGAAATGGAATACAATTCTGATTTCTGTTTGATGTAATGACTGTATCAATGTCTTCAATTTTCAAATTAATTTAAAATTTGAGTATAAAACAATATACTAAAAATACAATAAACCCTAGAAGGCACACACACACCTATATATTATGTACATTATCATATTATGCACATTTTTACGTAAAAGTAATTTATAGTTCGGTTATCCCAGGGGTGATGGGAGGGTGGAATCAGGCTACCGTGGTACGATCGAGATCTGAATACCCAATGAGGGGTTCAGCTTCCTCACAAAGATTATCAAAATATTCGTCCATAGCCGCCAAAATATTTCGCATTTCCGAGCTTCCTAGAGCCTGCAATTACGCGGACTTTAAGGACTGACATTCAAAGGAAATTTCTAAATTTCTGTCAGGTTTTTTATTTCACTCGAAAATTCTAATAGCTTCCTGCTTTAAAAGTAGGAATGGTTCTAGTATTCAAACATTGGAGACGTGTTATCAAACAGAGCCAAAGTGGTATTTTTAAACGAACCTCTTGTTTTTTCTTGAAAGAAAGTTGAGAATCAACAGAACTTTAATACTTTATTATTGCAATGCACACAATCAAGGGATGGCAATATGTAATCATTTTTTTCCAAGTTAACTGCATTTTTGTATTATCGAAACACATTTTTTTGTTAGAGCATCAGATACACAGGCACATCACAGATATTTCGTTAAATACAGGAAATTTTATGAAGAAAAGCTAAGTTTTTAAACAATTATCCCTGTAACGCAACATCTTTCTCAATATTTGGGCCAGCCTTTAAGTACCAAAGCACGGGAATGTGAAATTACATGATTTGCGACGCGATATAGAAGAGATATGAGAAATAACGCGACAAATAGGTTTTTATAACTTCCTTTTTGTTTTCAATTTATCGGCACATATGGCCTAACTAATATCACGTCTTCAATTTCACCACTGCTCACAAATGCGTAAACACTTTTATTGTTCTCTTAACAGTAAAGTTTTGATGTGCCGAGAACAAAAGGATCCAACTTTTCGCATTTCTCCACTTGAGGTGTGCGTAACAAAGTTTATTAGACAATTTATTACGCGGAGGGTAGTATTTCACTCCAGTTCCTATCTTCCTGTACATCCTTCCAACCAACCACTATTGTCATCTTGTATTTAGATAAGATAAGGTGATGTTTTGGTTCTCATTATCTGCAATGAATGAATGTGGAAAAGTGGAATGTGATGGTTTTTGAAAGAAATGAAAATATGACTAAGTGTAAGATTGTAGTAAATGGCGATAGCTTGAAACGGGTGGAAGAAATTGTATATCTGGGAAGGAAATATGGACAAGGACATTGAAAGGAGGGTAAGTGCCGGTAACAGAATTAATGGTGCCTTAAAGTCGGTAGTTTCTAATAAGTGCTTATCAAAAAAGGCTAAATTGGCAGTGCATAATGGAGTTCTGGTACCAACATTTATGTATGGAAGCGAAGCATGGAGTTGGAAAAATAAGGATGAAAGTAAATTGAATGCAGTTGAAATGCGATCTCTCAGGCGAATGTGTGGTAAAACTATGTATGATAGGTGCACTAATGTTGAAATTAGAGCAGAATGCAAGGCTGAGATAAGCATTATCGACAAAATTAAGAAAGGTATTTTACGTTGGTTCGGTCATGTAGAGCGAATGGATGATGAAAGAACGGCTAAAAAAAATAAATGATGCGACTGTGCCTGGATGTAGAAGTCGAGGGGGGCCGAGAAAGACATTGCATGATCAAGTAAAACAAGTGCTTGAAAGTGGGCATGTAAGAAGTCGGAATAATCGACGTGCGTGCATGAGAAGATGTATGAATGTGGAGGAAGCAAGAGAAGTATGCCAGGACAGAGTGGTGTGGCGTTCTATCCTCTCTGCCTACCCCTTTCGGGGAAATGGTGTGATGGCTAATTAGTTAGATAGTTAGTTATCTGCAAAAGTCAATGTAACACGTCCAAATAGAACACTCAGAGATAATATTAAGGCAACATTGAGTATAGTTTACACACCAAATTAACGTAGGTACCTACTTTAAACTGGAGGCGAAACGGCCATAAACGACGGAAACCGTTTTCTTGGTCTTTTCAAATTGCGAATTTACAGGAAATATTGCGATACAAAATACGACGGCGAAATTAAACACAAGGCGCACTTTATACAGAACAGAAAACTGTAGTCTGTCAAAAAGCACGCTGAATACGTATATTTTTTAAGCGCTATCCTAACTTATTATCGTATGTTTACACTCAGGAAGTTGTTCATATAGCTAATGACGTAAATATATTTTTTGTTTCTTACGTTTTTAAAAGCATTCAAAATATTGGCGGCCTCCGTAGCGTAATGGCTAAGATGCTGGACTCACGATACGGAGGTTCCGGGTTCAATTCCCGGTAGGAACACAAAAAAATAAATGTGAATTTGCTCAAGCCTGGGTGTTTGTGACGTTATTCCCCTCAGTAATCGGGCCTCCTGGTCTGTTGAGGTGGTTAAAAAAAGTAAAATAAAAAAATATATATATATATGAAACTTTAAAATAAAAAAAATTTAACTATTACGTCAGCCAAACGTCACGCCGCGCTGACCATTCAATATTCCGTATAGTTTTCGCTTTATACGGGACAGTTTGTAAACTGCTCAAGAAACTGTACAGTTTTCTGTCCCGTTTAAAGTGCGCTTTAGAGTTACCGATGGTAAGAATTTCGATCGCAAGACTTCAAAACATAAATTTCGGCAGCATCAATAAATTAAATGTAAATCATTGAATTTTCCATCGTATTGGGAACTAATGTAATGTAAAAAATGTCGATGAAATTTCTCGGCTATTTCCTGAGCTCTTAAAAGGTTTTTTTAAAAGCGGTAAATATTTAAAGTTTGTAAAATATATCGGTGTTATATTAAAGAAACCTTTACAAATAAAAACTATGTTTAATTATATATTACGCAAGTTTTATACATTTATTTTCATTATTTTATTATGTGTGGTATAAAAAGTTTATTTTTCGTGTTTGGCTTTGTCTCTCGACAGTTAAAAATCTTTGATTATAGAATCAATTAAACTAATTACATTTCCTCTAACAAGTTTTGACGTTCAAACTAAATCGCGATTTCAAAATTATCAGTGAGATAAAAATTCGGATAAATTTACGAGATTAACGCGAACAAATGCTTTCATTGTATTACCACTGTCTCAACTTATGTATTATAATTCTCATTGTTTCCATCACCCAAACCAACCAGAGTCGGCCCAAATTTAAACAGTGGTAGAGAATCGTTAGTTACTACCCCGATCATTATTTGTTGTGAAGAATAATATTATGAAAGTTTTATGTTTATGTTTTTTTTTTATTATTTAATTTTAAGCAGGTTGACTGGAAGACAGGCCAAGAGTCATAAGTCCGCCAAAGGGTGATAAAATTGTATATATAAAGTGTTTTTTTGTGACGTAGAGCTTTTTAACCAACTACGGATTGTACAAACTGCATTAAGCTAAGCGATCGTCTGCCATTTTCCATGCATTCAAGTGAAGTCTACGGGCGCGTGCGTTTAAAAGACAGAATTATTATTCTAAATTACAAATCGAATTCGTTCTCAGATTTATAAATCGGTTAAATATTACGTTTACCCCAATAAATAACCGTATTACCATTATAAATCAAAATTATTACAAGTTCAATACCGGTTGGCGTCATTTTATTTCACGTTGCCATTTTCTGAATATTATCACAAAACAATCGTAATTTCAGATTCTTGAAATTTATGATTTGGAAAACAGATACAGCTATAGGCAGGGTTTGGGTACCGATCCGTAATTAGCGCACAAAATTTAGAGAGCGCGCTTTTGCGGTTGCGGGCCCTGTGGCTTGGAATGCTCTCCCACCAGAAGTGCGCAACTGTGAGAGTGAAGTGATGTTTCGAAAGAAACTTAAGACCTATATGTTCTCTAAATGTTTTGATTAATTTTGATAATGGTATTTTTCTACTCAGAAATTGAGTTTTTCACTCACTTTAAATTTCCCGAGCCGTTAAATTCAATATTTGAAGCGCCCTTGAGGTATATTTATACGAAAATGGCGCTATATAAATTATCCATAATAATAATAATAATAATGAGACGATTTCACGACTTGTAATTTAGTAGTGATGTACCAAATAACGTATTTTTGAGAAATAATAAAACCGCATCATTATTTAGCAGGGTTGGTCGAAGTAATTAATTGAATAACGAAAAACGTATTCATAGTATTCCCTTTGACCGTTGTGCGCTCTGTCGAAACAATTGTGTATATAATACAATACAATATCCCAATGTATCTTGTTTTCCGATCCAATTCACCCCGTTAATCGTTCCTGCTCTATTAATTTGGTATCTGGTTTGACGGAAGTACCTACCGGAATAGGTCTACAAACTTTGAAGTCAGTTCATTTGACTTCACTTTTCACTATAAGAAATTAAAAGGCAACAGTTCTCACCACCACCGTCATCAAACCGTTTCCGCTCCCTGTGTGGAGCATATGGTCTCCATAAACTGCCTCTAAGCTTGGCAATCATCAGCCGCGATAAAGATTATGCTTTTCTGGGTTATTACGCCGTGCTTTTTGACTTTGCGTTGCCGACGTTTTGGGGCACATAGCAGTGTCAATTAGACCAGAAGATGAATACCCTGAAAACCGCGGAAATCTACAAACTTCAACTAGCCGCCAGTCCCTGCGCACCTCCATAAGTCAGGTCAGCGCCCCGTAGTTCAGGCGTAAAAAGAGGTCGCATCATGAATAATAAAACCGCACTATCTCAAAAAGGTAAAGTTTT
This sequence comes from Micrasema minimum, assembly GCA_022494985.1. NCBI lineage: Eukaryota > Metazoa > Arthropoda > Insecta > Trichoptera > Brachycentridae > Micrasema > Micrasema minimum. The sequence goes on along the minus strand of JAGVSP010000148.1, from coordinate 77,113 downwards.
TGGGCAATCGCTAAAATGTGATGTTATATCGGTATTGTGTCACTGAAATTTCTTCTCAGTATAGGAAAAATATAGAAACACGTTTCTTAGTAAATGAGGGGGTCGCGCGAATGGATGATCGGTGTGAACTGTGACGTGGTATTATAAGTTTATTTTCAACAAATTAGTAGTTGGTGCATAGTAGGTATTTATTGTGCAATTATGTTTGTGTAACATTTATAAACATAATCATTATTTAAATTATAACAGTTTAAAAAAAAAAACTTTTCCTAAATACCTACCCCTATAATCTTATTATGTTGTTTGATGAAGATTTTTTGATATTCAGCATCGTTATAAAACCCTCAAGTATTATTACAAGTATATATTTCATTTTATATCCCTACAGAGATGAGGTAGAATTCTTTCTAATTCGGGAATACGGATATTTGAGCGTTTACAGGGCTTATGACCTGTCATTGGCTGGGTTAAGTGGCCACTTTATGTACTACAACATTCCCCATTCCGCTTATTTAGCGAATATTCACACCAGGTAACATTTTTTGATTTTGTATATACGTTACGAATAGAGAATCATCCACCAGCGCGTTATTAGCTCCATCTGTGCATTGATATTAAAGTTAAGTATTTATTGGCAAATAACTTCATTTTTGTAATTAAGACTCTGACTGAGTTAAATTAATTACTAGTAATCGCCTGCAGATGACTCTGCAATTTATTTTACTTATATTAAGACCTAGGAATTTTATACAACATTTTACGGGAGTAGGTATATGTTTCATTTTATATCCCTACAGAGATGATATAGAATTCTTCAAGTTTTCAAAAGTTTAGTTATTGCCTTTTGCCAATAACGTTACCTAGCTAGTTTCGACGTTTCGACCTTTGAAAAGAAACATAAAATTTTGTGTGTATCTGGGGACAAGTACACAATACTGCTTGTTGACAAATTATGAAAATTATATTCTTTTTGTAAGGAAGAGATCCCTAAAGCATAAACCTCCATTTCCATATATTTAGTCTCCATATCAAGTATCAAGCAAGTCTGGCAGAATATCATCCGTAGAAACTTCATAGAAGGCGACAGATTTATGAAGAATCGTGGTGTTTACGCGAATTGAAATACTACACAGGATATTGTTGGTGGCACTGCATTACTGTACAATTAATTTACAGGTGTATTTAAAATCATCATCATGCCATATCCGCTCCCTATGTGGAGAATATGGATTCCACAAACTTCCTTCAAGCCAAGCGATCGATTAAGTATTTAAAAACCCAACTTTTAATGAATTGATTAAGATTTTAAAAAAACAAAAATACTGCTATAAAATATTCAACAAAAAACATTCATATTATTCAGAATAAACATTTCCAGATCATTATCGAAATTTGAACATTTACAGGAAAGCTTTGGAAATTAATATGGATAATCTAGAATCTAGACATTTACAGACTTACGCTTATGAACTATCGTCGTCTGTTATCTGCCATATCTGTCAATTTTTGGACGATATATATATATAGTAAAATTATTCATCGTTTCACATTGTCAGTTGAGTCTAACTTTCTGCCTCTATTGAGTTAATTGCTAAGCATTTTCAGCCGAAAATCATTTATATTGTACTATGTATATTTACTTCTCAGTCAAGGTATTTCAGTCAGGTATTTCAGTCAAGTACTCGTACTTCCAAAACTCCTTTCCATATTCCACTTCCCATAGCCTAATATTTTCTCTCATTTTTTACGTGATAACGTCTAACAATTCGATGAACGCACACGAAAAAGCATGACTCATTGTCACGTTCCGCCTGAGCTGAGTGTGCAAGCGAGAGCGCGGAACAAGCGATAGAGAGGCACGATCGGCCTAAGCGTTCGGTTTGTGACGCATCTAGCTCTCTTCTACTCCATTGGCCGATGCGTCCGAGTAGAAGGGAGACAGCAGCAGCACACAAGCTACAAAGTGAAAGTGAAATTAACGAGTGCAAAAAAAATTATGGAAAAAAATGTAATTTTCAATTAAAACCTGCTTTGTATTGTACAAAATAATGATAATTTAGTAATAATAATTCAATTCAATTCATAAAAGTATGCTTATTTTCATCAATGTTTTTCTCATGACGTTATCACGTAAAATTATCGTCCGTAAACCGACTTACAGACAACTAAAAAAAAAATATGTTTTATTTTATTATATCATTTTTGTACAAGTGCCATCTGTCCACCAAACTGAATTGTGAATAGAGTTCGAGTAGACTTGACCCACTCACACCACTCTTTTTCTGGTTGGTTGGAAGATATTGCTTCATAGCAATAAACCGGCCATTGTACGCTATTGTACAAAAAGTAAAAATAAATCAATAAAATACTAAAGCCAGGATCAAGCTCCTTCCTACACCTGTCATACTCTATTAAGAGTTTTCCGGAGTAAACGAGTTCTTTTACGATTCCCAAACTCTCAGAGGATTGTAAAATATGGAATATTTGGTGAAACAAACTTCGAGAAGTAATATGCGTACATCGTACATGAGTATTATTCTATAGGAAATATTGGAGCAAACTGAGATGTTGATGCATGTTTTGCGATATGATTTATTACCGTTGAACTGACAGCGAAAATATCAAGGGAAATATCAAACATGCTTTGTAAAAATAGTACGCCAAACAAAAATAAATGTTGGATGGTTGTATCAACAATCTACATAATTACTTTAGTGTTATACGTAAAATAAAATAAAGGCAGTTTTAAAATAACCCATAACTTATTTTATTTTATTTATTGATTAGAAAGTACGTCATAAAAAAAAAACAATATTTTTTATCTAATGATCTTAAGGAGTTTTTGCAAAAAGCTCATTTAGGGAAAGGAATATAAGGTACACAATTTTTATTTAGACGCACTGACATCGCTCAGATCACAACAATAAATATACAATAGGGAAGTGTACTGTATTTTTTAATTCCGTATTTTTTTTTGTATGGATAAAAGTAAAAGTAAAAACGGATTGACCGCACAAAATAATCGTACTTAATATATATTTGATGCGTAGAACCAGAGAGTGGCTACGTACTTTATTCTATTTTAGACGCTCATTTATAAATTCATTTTATATTTGCATTATTAAAATGTTATGTTACATTAATTTACATTTTACATAAAATATTCAATATTAAGGTATTAAGTGGCAGAGAATGAGGTTACAATAGTTAGTGTAAGTATAAGTGATTGTGTGCTATGAAGAATAGGTATTGAGACTGTTATTTATAGATAATACAATATTATATATGTATGAAGAATTATTGAAGTAAGTAGAAATAAGTAAAAAGCTACTTACATCAAAACTTGGTTAAAATGTTAATAAACGCATCCTACCATATAATGACCTGTTTTGGCGGGAAATTGCGGGTGCGATATTTTAAAAATTAATTACGATCATAGTAATGATAACAAAATTCAAAAAAAAAAAATTCGTACGTAAAATATAAATCACAATTAATTATTTTTTTTTAGTTGTCACGTAGTCCATCGTATGACAGTCCAACTTTCTACCATTTCACCACGAGGTTGACCCTAATAATAGCATGAAAATTCATATATCTATTTAGGTTTCGACCACGAACTTCCCATAAAACTTCTAAATCACATTTATTCCTCGTGAACTTATTTCCAAGATAAATCATCTGATCTAGTTCGCTCGAACTATTTGACGGTGGGATTAAAAAATCTATTACGAAAATGCTTGAGAAAATCTGTGAAAAGTTCCAGGCTGCGATTTGGTTCCCTGTTGAAGTGAATAGACATTTAACGACGAGGGTTGAAATAATCCTCCCACCCCACCCCCTCCTTCCGCCACACATATTCGGGAACTAGACCGGGACCCTGGGAAGTAATGGCGCCAATCAGCGACTCGAGCATCCATTTTGTTTTATGTAATCGCGCCATTTTGTTTATTGTGATGGCACGTCAAATTATCCCAATAAACTAGAAACTAGAACCTCCTAGGAAGTGTATAACATTTATTATTCAACACAAGTTGTTTGGCTTATTAAGTTTGGCTACAAATATCTAATTTGAAATTGAATTTAAACTAAGGCATTCATGCATTTATTTTAAATAAATTCTCTAAATGATAGGACACTTCCAATAATTATCGTTGGAGTCCAATTTAAAGGATCTACTAATTCCTATCACTGCACTGATCGATACACCAAGTGAAGTGCATCTTGATCATTTTATTAAATTCAGATAAAATGATCAGTCATAAGCTCCAGTACCAGTCCAAGGTAGGTATCACACATGAAATATTAATATGAAAATAACATGTAAATAAATATTTCATGTTGACCCCGTTCGGAATTTGAATCCGCGACCGAAATGCGCTACCACTATGCTACGAGGAGGACAAAAGATGTGGTCTTTTAGTCCACAGGTACAGAAATACTTGGTATTTTTTAACTAATTTTTAAATACCGCTTTATGACGTATGACCAGAGTAAAGTCTCCTAACCATCTGCGCATGTCATAAATAATGTAATATTACACACGAATTTTATCTCCAACCTTACCTTTAACCTAACCATCCCGATTTTAAATACAGAATAGTTTAAGATACCTCTACATATTTATTTGATTAAGTTTAAATACTGTGTTGTCTGCGTCCTTACCATACTTTCAGTAGGTACCTATATACATAGGTTGGATGTCGGTGATTTTGGGTTGCCCCTTCCTTAAACGTTTTTTGAAAATCCGAAAATACGAGATCAAAGCGACATTTATTCAATCAAACCAGAATGTAGGAGAGTGACTTTAACAGAACGCTAGGACTTTTTAAATTATTCCATCGTGAAAGCATTTAAATACATTACGTATTTAAATCTCATTATATAAGTTTCGAAAAGCAGCTTATACTTTCAATAACCTCTTCGAAATTCGACAAGAATTTTGAGTCAGAACGACTGAGTCACTTGAGTGAGATTTTGATTGAAATCAAGTAAAGCGTCAATTTATGTAAAACAAAATTAAGTCGATTCCTATGGTAGGTGTGCTGTATTATTTTGCTAAAAAAAGGATTGAAAAAACTTTATGAATTCCGTCTTTTAGAAACAATAATTGACAACATTTTGACTATGTCCAAATACTTGCACACAAATCTGGATTTTTTTTCCATGGCGGGATTAGGTATATATTTTTTTTATATCCCTACAGATACGGAGAAGCTTTTTTCTATTTTAACTAGGAAATGTTGATATTCAAGTCTTTACAGGGCTGTCATTGGCTGGGTTAAGCGGCTACTTTACGTATCACAACATGGGGTATGTTGTCCGCTAAGTTTTCGACATAAATAAAAATCCTTTTACAAAACCAAACTAATAATTACCTCCGTGGATATAAATAGAGTTGAAGAGTGTTTTCATACGATAAGTAATAACTTCAGAGAAAATCATCCCTTCTTCAGCAAATGTCTAAAACATCCATACATGTAGGTTACGGAACATCCAGTTTACCTTTTTCGACTGTATGATTGGATTTATATTGGTAAAAGTTGTGTTCAGCCATCCATCAAGAGGAAATATCTCTAAATATACTAGGAAAGTTTCGGGGAAGTTGAATTAGAAATAACAATTCAAAACCTACGAATTGAAATAGGTTCATCTAAAACATAAACGATTTCACTCTAATCTTTTTAAACACAGCCGCATTTTTGTACTGTAATGAAAAAAAACATGGCTTACTAAACTTTTGTAGAAATTGATTCCCTCTAGATTATATTTATTAGGTAAGTGTATTAATTAGTGCTTTTGGGTTATACATACCTACATATTTCACGCATATCAAAACATAGAAGATAGACAAAATAATTTATCTTTTACGAAAAAAATACAATTTTAGTTCAATTTCAAATATGTCTTTTAATAAAGGTTTTAAGCAATGAGTGTTAAAGGATATACTTAAAAAGAAACTTAAGCATACTACTACTACTACTACTCACCCTTATCCGCACCTAAAGGTGCAAAGGGCACTACATTTACTGCAGTTGTTTTTTTTTTTAAATGCAATATTAAGTAAAAAAAAAAAAATAAAAAGAAATTTGCGCAACCTGTGCAAACGTATTATTTTTTTCAGTATTAAATTTTTAAAAAACTTACAATGTCGGCGTTACTTTAGGCGTCACATTGCGTTAATAAATAAATAATTCTTCTCGGTTTTGGAACTATGGCCTCTCTTAATAAAAATTGGCTTTTGTGTTGAAGCGTTTGTGGATTTTTAAGGGAGATTTTCAGCAAAACGCGGTAATGGTTAGGGTTGAGAAAATAAGATTGTGGATTTACACCCTTAAAACAGTAAATTCCTTTCTATTCTGAAATTCTTTCCCAGAAGCGTTTTTTGAATAGAAATTGTTGGTTCTAAATGCGTCACAGACTGGCAGACTTAAATTTGACCATTATTCATACTTCAATGTTGTGTCATAAAGAAATTTTTTTTTTTTATCTTTCCTTTATAAAAAATTTATAATTTACGGACAAATTTTAGGTTAATGTGTTTTTTTGACAGAAAAATTATCGTAATAAAAATCTAGCACTCCAAATCTTAAATGAGGTTGAATTCAATAAATATTAAATATGTTGCTTGTTAATATCTTATAAAAAATACTGCCTGCTAAAAATAATTTAAACGAATCAAAGAACATCGGAAATATTCCATTGAGACTCTGTCGCTTGAATGTATTATTATAATTAATGAATGAATAAGCTCATGAGATTAAGTTCATCCCCTTATGACAGTGAAGGAAGCAGCCCTTAACCCCCAATTAGGCAGTGCGAAATACAAAGCTCACACGAGTAAGTCTAAACCAATTTGATATCCTGGGAGAATTGCAAACAAGAACTGTCAGCATTCTACTCTCTACGAGATGTTAACACGACATATTTACGTGAATAAATGGGGGTAATTTGTTCATTACATCCCACTTTCTATTCAGTTGTCAACATCCCTTAAATTTAGAAAAACAGAATTCAAAATAATGTATTTCAATTTCACTTTTTTTAGATTTAATTTTAGAAAATGTCTTTTATCCTAACGTATTTTCCAAGGATGTTAAAAATACTATTTTATTAGGGGATACAGCCCTTCATAGCATATCGCCAACGTTTGCCATAGAGGCATAGTATAGAACCTCTTCAAGTTTTTGTATGGGAAATGCCTTTAGGGCTTTTCCTAGCACTTCTATCTTCATCAGTATTTTCATATCAAATGAAAAAAGTATTTAAAAAAGGAATTGGTGTCATGTTATAATATTTAAAGTGTCCGTTACCCTGCAGAAAGCCCGCCTGCACGGCGCGGGTGTAAACTGTGCGCCACGTGATTAATGCTTAGACCGTGATGAAAATATGAGATTAATTTCTATAAAACTTCACAAGGTACAAAAGATCCGAGCTATTCATGTTTTTATATTATGTATATAACACAAGGCCGAAATATAGATATACGTGTGAGTAACTTTTCAAACTTATCTAGCAGAGACAAGAAGTGAATAAAATAAGCTAGACATAAATAAAATACCCACCATGGTGGTAAAGAGGATATGATAATTTATGTTGGCGTAAGGTTTTGATGCATCACCGGGGAAATTTATAAACTTATTTAAACTATCAACTATGGAAAACAGGATGCATATATACGTTAGATAGAAAAAAGTAGTTTTAGTACCCATGTATATTTTGGACGTAACTAAAAATAGCTTTTTGTTTTGTTATAAATTTTTTGGTCTTATACAGAAGAAAATGATGGGTGTAATTCATAATACCTAGTATATAAATTAAAAGTATGGTTAAAAAAGGATAAAACAATGGTTGAAAAAGGATAAAAAGGTTAAAACACGATTAAATTACTCAAAATTTAACATAAATTATACGCCGTGTAACTAAAGTCGATTTACAAGCGGGAAATCAGTGAATATATTTCATATTTGTAGTCGATTTTGTATTTTTTTTTATTTGACCCATAGTTTTTGAGAAAATTGATTAATTAAGTAAGTTGATTTTTTTCGATTTTTTTTTTGCAAATTGTTATCAATACTATTCCTAAAGAAAACAAAATTAAAACTTGCATTTTAATAAGAATTTGTGCAATTTTACTTAATTTGCGGTACTTAAAAAAGCTTTTATGAGAAGAAAAAAAAATGGTAGGTTCACCAGTTTTCGGGTTGTACTACGAGTTTTGTTACACCATGTATTCGCGGAATTCAACATCCACTAAAAATTAGTATCTTAAATATTTAAAAATTTCTACTGTAATCCTCCATTCCACAATTTTTCAATTACGTAGGTATTAAACTAAGCATGTCAATTTCTTAGTTTATGTTTTTCGTGATAATTTATTATTTAACATGGTATTGATCAAGTACAACAAGTGCTTGAAAGTGGACATGTGAAAAGTCGGAATAATCGACGTGCGTGCAAGAGAATATGTATAATAAGTGTGGAGGAAGTAAGGGTAGTATGCTAGGACAGAGCGGTATGGTGTTCTATCCTCTCTGCTTACCTCCTCGGAAAAATGGCGTGATGCTTTAGTTAATTAATTACATGGTATAACTAAACTCCATGGTTTTAAAAACAGTGGGTACATATAAAGAGCAAGTAAATAGATGACTTGACTTGGGAGGATGCACGGGAGCTGGCGGCCGATCGCTTGGCCTGGAGGCAGTTTGTGGAATCCATATGCTCCACATAGGGAGCGGATATGGTATGATGATGATGATGATGATGTATTGTGAAACAAAATAAGATAATAGTAACATCGTTCCTAGTGAGAACTTCAATAATAATTTATTAATAACAAATAAATATAGTATTTCCGTTCTGTAGAGAAACGTAAAAATTTTATCAGTTTGTTTTTTCACTTTTATGTTTTCAAAGTGTGCTGCCAAGTAGTCAGGAGTTGGAGGGAGGTGCTTTATCTTCAAAACACTCGTTATTATGACAACTTTTAAGTTATTTATCAACTCGTATGAGAACTTATACTAAGATGCCTTGTGCTGCCAAATTCATATTTTGCGGTAAACAAACCCACTTCATTTAGCGAAGTCAACTAAATACTAGTGGTAATACAAGTAGTAAATACCAATGATGCATTTTATCATATAATTAATACTAGCAAATATTTTATTAAATAAAATTATTAAATAAATATATTAAATAAATCTATTTCTTTTACAACTTATTCTGTAATTGAATTTCAACATGTTGTTTTTTGAAAAACGTTTTTCAAAAAAGTCTTTGCGTTTTTTGCTTGAAATTATGAACACTGGGACACATTGTTATTGATTATTTGATTTAATCTCGTTTTTGATAAAATCTGAACAAATTCGAAATCCCAAAATATGTAAATAAGCTCCGTATCAGTATTCCGGGATAATTGATTGACAAAAAAACCCTCCCCTCTGATGGCTACAGTGTAAATAAAACAATGAAGCAGAAAGTTCGAACCAACCCTAAATAAATTTATCATCAATCCTTTTCTATGGTAAATGAAAACCGCGGTAAAACTCAACAAATCGTTATTATTTATTCGTGGACTTCTGTTTGTTTGTTTTTTTTTGTAATAAGGGTTGAAACTTTACTGCAAAAAATATATACAGACGAAAGCGCTTGACAAAAATTTTCTCAGAAGCTTTTTCATTAAAAAAAGTTTAACGCTTCAGATAATTAAATTTCAAAGCTTAACGTTTACAAATACGGATATACGAACGTATATGTATGGGCTAATTAAGCAACTATCATTTTATTAATTTAATTATTGTAATGTCCGCCTCGTGGCTTAGTGGTGAACCGTGAAAGAGGTCGCGGCGCGCGGGTTCGATTTCCGTACGTGGTCAACATGCATGGAATATTTTACATGTGGTTTTCATATTGACATGTCATGATCATCTTACCTTCGTGTAAATAAATGATCAAGATACACTGCACTTGTTTTTGAGTATAAAATATATTTTTAAAAAAAAAAGTTTATGAAAAAAGTTCTTCGTTGCTGAACGAATGATAAAACGACTTAAATACAGAGACATCATAAATAATATAGGTTTCAATGGCAGTCATTTTTCTTCCTATATTTAACTTCAAACTAACTTCTTTTATTTTTTAAGAGTAGGTATACCACATACTACTTCTACTACTTTCCTTTATCTGCACCCAATGGTGCATAGGGCACTGCATCGGTACACCAAGTGGTATCGGTATACCACATAACTTCGTTGATTATTATTTTTGTTTAATGTGAGGGAAATAATAATCAGATTTAATTGAATGGGAATTTAAGCACCAATCCTCTAGATGCGATACTATCTAACTAGAAATAAATTGAATTGGGTAATAAAATTTTAACTGGCACTAATGTGCCAAGGAAATCGTTAGTTTATTGTCCATAAATTCAACATTCACGAAATTTTCTCAGCTACATATAGTTTTTCAGTAATAGCGAAGAAAATATTCAACGGGATTACTATACTCGATAGTAATACTGCAATTGTTGTAAATGATATATTTTTTATTAATTGGAATAGGGTCAACAATTTTATGTTTGATTTCTAATGATTGTATTGTATATGGATTGAGTATGTCTGAAATAATATTGATTTTTTTCGTTTACATATTCTAAAGTAAATCAGGAGAGGTCCCAAATTAATGATGTTCATATTGCATTATTGCAATTATTTTTTTAAAGCCCCAATACAAATAAATAGGTAATAAACACATAAAATGTGCTAGGAATACAAAGCGACTACAAGCGCAAGAATGACCACGAGACAGACAAATTCTTACGTTCTCCAAAATCACCTTATTTAACATTATCCAAAACGCCCTATTCTACATTCTCCAAAATCACTTTATTCTAAATTCTCAAAAATCTCTTTATTATACATTCTTCAAAAGAATCTTATTCGACATTCTCAAAAATCACCTTATTATACTCTCTTCAAAAGCAATGTATGTTCTTCCTACAAACATGACGATCTTGTTGCCCTTACCAGATGGTGGAAAAGCGGAGACCTACACACTGTTCATTGTTCATGTTCAGGGAGGATTTACTCACACAAAAGACAAAAGCGCCACCCATTCGTATGGGACATGCGTGCGATCATTTGTAATTTCTCTAAAACGTTTCGCCTTTTACCTGACACATGTTCCCATGTTCTGGTTTTCGTAATTTTATTTGTAGGTATATCTATTCATTTTACAAGTGTATTCTAATCCGGAGCCTATTGACACAGGGAAAACATACTTAAGGTAACTTTGACGTAATTTTTGTTTGATATGTCGCACATCAGAATTCAAAATACATGTACATAATATAATGTTTACGTTATATACACATTTTGAGATACTTTTAGGAGTAATTACGTACTTTTTGGTTGCTTCAATTGCCAAAAAAACGTGGTTGAGGTATTTTAGTGCTTCTTCAACTTAAAACGCAATAAAAATTCAATTTAAGCTTAGGGAACAGTTTTATTGGTTAAATGGAGTTTGTCAAACCTTTCATATCCAAAATTTTATAATGATTTATTGTACCTACGCATTTTTTCCGCTTGTATAATAGATAACGCACGGTTTTCATACCTACCAACATTGAATAACAAACAGGCCTTATGCCACAGATGTAAACATTAAATGGCGATTTTCCACGAGATATTGTTTTTTTCTTCGTAGATATTTCGGAAAACCGTGATGTGATTACATTCCCAGCAAAACAAATGCATTTTTCATCTCCTGTTTACAAAAACAGTTAATTTAAATCCCTCAGAATTTTTCAAAATACATTTTGTAAACGAACGGTAATGCTTAAATGATTTTTTAAGCGAAAGAAATGCTGATGGAAAAAAGTTTTTTGAATACTTAATTTTTTTCTGAAACTTATTTTTGACACTAATATTAGGGGTGTTTTTCTTGGTGTAGTAACTTGGCATGTTGGGCTAGCATGCATGATTCCCATCGTAGTCATTATGATTTTTTCAGTCAGATTTTTTACGACTGTATTTCACAAAAATAAGTATATTGACACTGAAATGTAAGACCGGTCATCATCCCTTCATGAAATAAATTATAAAAATCACGCACTTAGCGAATTAAAACAGCGCTCTGTATAGATTCTATCAAATGGAGATAGTGGCATGATGATGATTTATAATATTAAAAATCCTAGGCATAATTTATTCGGAAAACCATCAATTTAACTATATATCGCACAGCGAGTACTATATTGCAGTAAGTCCTAATTTGTCGAAAATGAACTGAAATAGCTCACACTGACCGATCGTGACATTTCTGTCTAAAGCGCATTTTATACGGGACAGAAAACTGTGCAGTTTCTTGTTCAGAAAACTGTACAGTCTGCCAAAAGACACGCTAAATATGTATATTTTTTAGCGCTATCCTAAGTTATTTCGTATGTTTGCACAATGGAAATTCTTAATATAGCTAATAATGTTAACATATTATTAGTTTTGTACGTTCTTAAAAGCATTCAATGTATCAATATCTACTTAAAAGTTTACATAAAAAAACATTAGCTGTCAGGTCAGCCAAACGTCACGCTAACCATTCAATTTTCCATACAGTTTTCGCTTTATACGGGACAGTTTGTAAACTGCACAAGAAACTGTAAAGTTTTCTCTCCCGTATTAATTGGGCTTAAGAACGTGTTTCTATTTCTTTCCTGTCAGGATATTAAATTTCAACAAAACAGAATCCAAATTAATATTATGTTTTTGCGATTTCCCTAAAGTTTACTTTTTGTCAGTTTAGAATTCACGGTGCGATATATATATTTTCACTTTTATAAAATGGAGGAGTTTTGTCCCCTTGTTATCTGAATCGGGGTACGACAAATTCTTTTTTATTTAAATTTTTTCCCTGTAATACGCAGCTAGTACATTACAAAACTTATGGAAAGAGTAATTAATATATTATGTAGTTATACGGGCATTGCGGCTAAAAAATTACTTTTTCGCCCTAAATTTTTCAATATTTAATATTTCGTATGTTTCGCTTTATAAAGTTATTCTATTTAGTTAAAACGAGCTTAAAGCTGCTAAATATGTAATGTAATATTTTTTATCGAATGATCATAAAAGGCATTTTTCAATTTATATTAAGCATATTTTGTAATCTTAGATATGCTTAATACCCGAGTTAACAAATTTATTTAGTTAACTCGAGCTTACAGACTGATGCAAATATAATCTAATGTAAGTAATTTTTTATTTTAATAGTACATATAAAATGGCAGGCATGTTATTGTTAATTATTACTTTTAATTATATTATGTTTTACCTGTACATCTGTTTGTATCCCGAATAAAATAAAATAATTATTTGCGAACAAAAATGGGCATTAGACAGTGTATTATTTATTAACTTAAGCAAAAGATAATTTGCCGGAATCATTTGAGAATTCAATATTTAAAGCGCCCTTGAGATATTTATACGCCGGCGCTATCATACAGTATCCATAATAATTTTGTACACAACCTACATTTTGTACTATAGAGTCGGAATGAAAAAATCATCGGAATGAAAATTTATATTCATAATAAATTAATGTTGTACTATTTTTAATTCAGGGAAAAACAAAGTAAAAGACAACTGATTGAAGGTTATGCAACATCAAAAAAGTTTCAGTTCAAAGTTATTTTTACACAGTGCCTACTTTTCAAGTAATTTAAACTTTTAGTTCTTCTTTCAACTTATAACTATCACCTGCACGTTTGTGATATTATATGATTCACTAACTTAAACATTAATCTATGTAAACTAAATTCAAAATCCTCTTTCAATAAAGAACTATAATATTTTTGAGAAGCCATTTCTCGCAAAAAAAGGCCTTTATAAATCATCCAGAAACAAATCAATTGATGTTCGTTTTAATAGAACGTTAAGTCAATTACTTGTGAATAGAAACTTTAAGCGGAAACCTATATCAGAATCGATCATGTGGCCTCTATAACTCGGACTAAAAGCAAAGTTGTGTTGACAAATTGAGGCTAAGTTTGCAAATACATTTTGGTTGTTGTAAGGACAAGTTATCAATGTTAATAGTCCTCCGGCGATGGGCAAAGACCCTCTTTGTCCCAAAGGAAATCATTCTAACTCAACTGCCCTCCACTGAGATTGTAAAGTTCTCCCAAGACACTGTAAATCGATCATCTGCGGTTCACTACTATCTGAATATCAAGTAAAATATATCTCCATGTTATTTCCCTGTTAACAATGTAATTTAGAAATGTATTATTCTCATTTACATGATAAACGGAATTCATGCATAGCACATAGATTTATTGCAACAAACAAACTTAGAGGCAGGAAGTGTAAAATTTGAACAGGGAATGGTATGTAGCATATCGTTAATAAATTACTTCAGGGCAAATAAGGGAACACTCATGTTGGGGAGTAGAAGATTTTTCTGAAATAAATTGTGATCAAACGGTTCAATTCTACAACGGATATCCAAAACATATCTTATTTTTGCGTTTTGTTTTTTTACAAGATTTCTAAATATAATAGTTTATTTTTATTTTGTAATTAGGTCAAAGCTTTTATAAAGACAATCCTCATTATCTTACGTACATCGACATATTTGTATTTAAAAATCTATTATTTTTAGCCTGATATTATGGTAGAATCATTGGCAATTTTATATTAAAATTACTTTGGAAACCGCCAAATCATTATACAAAAACCAAAGTAAAAGTGTAATTATTGACTTCTTAATATTTTTAATAATATATCTGGCTACCGGACTCGTCATACCTCAAGCTTAATATTTCACATTTCAACTGTACGAACGAATTATGCCCGAAATTCTCCACTCATGCGTTTAGTTTGAGAACACAATTCAAATTTTAATGCATTAGACCCCTTTATGTATGTAATAAAAAGGTGTTTAAATCACAAGCTGCAAAACAAATATAAGGTTCCAATATTTAGTGACATTCTCAATTTCATTTAAACATTTTTATTCTCACCCTCTATAACATACACACACACCCTCACACACCCTTACATTATTTACTTACAGTACCTTTAAACTTGTTTAAATAATATTTCTAACTGTATACTGGTTTTATTATCTTTCTGTTCTACTCATATATTCATATTATGTACATCTGTTGTTATCCTTAACAACAACAAAAATAAAGATAAAATGGCTGGCTGTATGATTATGCTATTTATCAAAGCATATGGAATGAAAGTATTTTCCATGTTCTATTTATTATTTCTTAAATTCGTTTAAATATTTAATAACTTTTGTCTATTTGCTTCTGTTGTATATTTTATTATATTTCTTTTCCAGCAATGAGGGGAATTGAGACACACGGGGCTTAATGATATAAAATGGGATGGATTTGTAACATACAAAGACCGAAATTCTATCGGAAATCCTTTGATCCTTCGGGAAAATATTTTCGAATGAAATAACCTGTTGAGCCCCCTTATTCATTGTTTTATCCGAATAAAAAACGGGAGATAAACAGAAGAAATAATAATATTACGCTTGTTTGTCAAATTTTCTTCAGATCTCTTGACAACAGATAAAAAGATACGAGGTTAATTTAGTTGTATGATTGAAACGATTTATCTTATTTTTAAACATCTTTTTTAATCCATTTTACTATAAGGGTCCAAATGAGGGTTACAGGGTATCATATATATTTCAAGTCTTTTGAGAAAAAATTGCATATTATTGGGCGGTCTATTAAGTCTCTCAACCGCGAAATATTATATGTATTATTTATATTGATTGCATCATAGTATACATTCAATGCGGTATCTTCCGTTCTTAACATAGCGTAATGAAGACAAATAATACTTCGGCTTTAAAATTCCCCAACTGTGATTAATGATGTAAAGAAATTTATAAAGCTTTGATTCTTTCTAGTGTCTAGGATTTTTGTTTTACAAAAATATTTTCCACACCACGTAAACCGGCTTAAAAAAATATAGTGTTTTTGGCTCTTTATTCGTAGACGTAAGTGCTTGGTTGTATATTAAACGATGCTTGCTTTTTCAATGAGCTCTCAAAAGCTCATTGAAAAGGCTTGATGCTGTTTGTTCAGCTTTTTGAAGCAATGGAAATTTATGCGATTGTACGTTTTTACGTAATGTAAAGATTTATTGGGTACGTTATTCATCCCTTTATAAACTTTAACAAAGTGTACCTAGCTTAGAGGGAGTGGAAGTTGGGGATAAAGTTGAGTGGAGGTATAACAATCAGATGGTTTCACTGTATGTATTGTATTAACGTGAAATGAAGGCTTTTGTTTACCTATGTACCTACTGAAATCGAGGCTCTGTGTTTATGTATTAATTGTTTCTCTAAACAAGCTTTGTACAAACATCCATTTACTTGTATCGATCATAAATAAGAGAAATACCACCAAGAGTAACTATCAATTATCTATTAATTATGTTAAATTATGTTAACGTCTTAGATACATTACCGAATGAAAAAAATAGCATAAACAATATCAAATAAATACACTAACATACATTGATTTACTTAGATTTGAACTGAACCCAAAAAATTAATGACACTTTAACTACGCCAAAACCTCCGACTCCGCCAGACGCGTATTCAGTATTTCTTTAACCGCCGGCAGAGTCGGACGTTTAGAAAACATTCCGAAATGCCTTCCTGTTTAGTTAAAAAAAAACGTAAGAAAACCGTACGGAATAAAATTAAGAAAAAAAATGGTGTTACTTTCCATATGTAAGTGTTTATTTATATTTGTTTACATAGCCTAAAATAATTATTATTCAAAGAAAGTTATCTTCTTAAATAATAGCAAACAGCTCGTCCACAAGAAAAAAAAAGTCATTTTAGATGCATGGTAAAATTCATGAACGCTCCTCGTATGGAACGGGTTAGTATTGTATACTGTTACTGTAACCCTTTATTTAGCCCATACCTTTTGCGGTGTGTGGGCGGATGCTTGCCGGCAGTCGAAGGGCTCTGATAGGTCGACCCGTGTAAGAGTATTGAGGTGCAGATTCTTCGTGTCATTACCAATTTACTCTGCAAGGCAGATCTAAATTATATATCAATGCTAACACAAGTATAAAATATGGTATTAAACTGTTTTTTTTTTAAAATATTACTGATTATTGACTGTTTTGTGAATATTATTTATTGATGTAGGTATGCAATTTATAACATTATACACATAGATAAGATTATTTTAATTTTGTTTACAGATTTAAAAAACTTCAACGTCTACATGGCGTCAAAAACCAATAATTGATTTGATAACCTTCGTTTTGGGTAAGTGTAAATAATTATAATTCAAATATAATTAAATTTAATAAAAGTAGTAGTTCAGTAAAACATGTCTAGATATTGAATTTAACAGAGACAGATAATGTTATTATTACGTAACGTACGCAAGATATCGAATAATAAAACTATACAAACTGAACAGTTAATATATTTTTATGTCTCCTAAATTCTGAGCTCAATCCTAAATATCTTTCTAAAGATTTAGCACAACTTTCCCAACTAAATATTTTACGGACATGTTTTAAAGCAATATGTACATCCATCACTATATGTATAATATCATATTTGTATGAGGAAAAATCGAGTGGACTGTATTGATCAATCTGACGACAACCATTTAAATCACGTTAAACAAACGAGATTGAATAATCCATATCAGCCTTCGAACCAAAATTTCAGAGAAGTGACATTCCATTCTTGAAAAATACTACCGTGTCTGAGGTGTCTAGTTACCCACTTCGTCACTTACTACGTCATCAATAGGCATCTACGTCGTCACTAGACATCTACGCCACACGTTTCGTGTATTGGCCTAAGTGCTGGAGTTTTTAGACGGTGGAATTTGCTGATAAGTGGTGTTATGAAATTAACCCCAGGAAGCTTATATTTTTAGACAATTTGTATAATGAATTCTTGTTCGAAGATATCAGTTAATTATGGCGTTTAAAACCAGATTACATGATTGTTTTCACTAATAAAGATTGAAAAGTTTTATAAAGATTTCAATTTATCATCATCATATCACCAACAAACTTCTTCATTTGGGTCTGTCTTCTGCTGTTTCTCTCCAGTTTCTGATGCTTAAGGATGCGGTGTCTTTTCCACACAATCCAATCTACTTAATGTATGTCTCCTATACTCTTCGACCAGTTGGTTTATTGGTCAAGGGCCTTTCAGGTGGTCAGTTGTCCAACATCTTTGGCACATGGCCTGCTTAGTGGGGTGGAGTCATCCTTCGTGATGTGAGTTATTGGAAAAACTTGTATTAATTATTTTTGTTTACATCTGGAACACCATTCTCTATACTTTAATATTTCAATTTGATATTCGAAAGATTGATTGATCCTACGTCTAAGGAGCGCTGTGTATTATACATATAAGCAACTTTAGCAAGAACGCCAAGGCCTGGCCTTATATTATAGATATTTATTTCTGGCCTCAGCCCTTGAATTATTACAGTCTAATAATTAATTCCTGAGGTAATGGCCTCAATAAATTGAATTATCTTGCATCAGTAGCTCCGGAAAACTTTGCATTGGAAGTTATATCGTGCGCGCTATCAACTTTAGATCTATAGACGATACAAGAAATACTTTTTTGGGAAGCTAATTATTATAATATGTGAAATTATTTTCAAAACAATGTGACAAAGCACAATTTAAAAAATCCCTATTATATATTTACCTCTATTGGCAGGTTTTTTTATACTTTACTACCACATTTCGTTTCGATCCCTTTTCGAACTAAAAACACACCATTTTCAAATCTCGCGTGTAAACTCCCAAAATACATTATTGCTCCAGTTATATTTATTTTGAGATCACAGATGAATTCTAGGAGCTTAGGTAAAACATTATTTAGTTGTAAAGCGCCCTTGAGGCGATTTTCACAAAAATGGCGCTACGTAAATTAACCGGTTATTATTATTATTATTAATTTAACATTATCCGCATCCAGTGGTGCATAAGGCACTGAATTGAAATCTTGATGAGTCATCACATACAAAGTATTCATGTTAAAAATCATATAATTTAGTACCTAGGTAAAAACATACAAATATTCTGTATAAAATTATTTTTATTCTAAACAGATTTAAATCACATTGGTTAGTACCTAGGTATGTGTAGGTATGTTTGGGGATGAAACTTTCCCCCTACTTTAGCGCAATTTTAAACAATAGGAAAACAAGACAATAGTAGTAAGTGACAACTTCTGCAAAAAATATTATCAAAAGCAGTATAATAAATCTTAGAGTAATTAGTGTTATCCCATTTTGGGCGGAAAGCCATTATATTGTTATCCTGCGTCATGACGCGTCAGCAGGAAAATCTGGTGTTACAGCGCTCTAGTCAAGTAGATTGTGTATTAAATGGAATATTTTCAAAGTATATAATAAAGGTACGTAGGTACTAGATACACACAAGAAACCTGTGAAAGAAAACTTTAGAGCCGTGTTCTTAATGGCCAAAAAACGGTTTTTCGTCGTTACATAAATATTATGAAAGTGTGAGTTAGAAAACGTTAAAAAAATATTGGTGTACCAATGCAGTGCCCTATGCACCATTGGGTACGTATAAGGGAACGAAGTAGTACCTAGTAGTAAAAAGTATTAATATAATTTGTTTTGCGTACAACTTTAACGCGATCTCCTTAGCGTTTTAGGTTCGATTTCTTGTGAGACCACAAAAATCAGAAGTGATTTTTCTCAAGCCTGGGTGTTTGTGATCCTGTCCTTATCTGTTTTATCGGCCCTCCTGGTCTGTTAAGGTGGTGAAATGAATAAATGATATGGGAGGATGTAATAAGCTCACCCCAGTCAAATTGCGAAAATCGAATGGATACAGTTTTAAAACATAAAATCACTATTTTAATAACATTTTTTTTGAATGAATACAAATACTTGTAGACAAATTACTGGATTATTATCATAAGTTTTGTAAACGCTTAGATAACCCACATTTGTTTCCAGAGTTTCTCTGTCTCTGTTGGGATGTCAATAATATCACAATTTTAATTTTGAATTTGACTTTATTAATAAAACTGAGAAAAAGATAAGACACAATGCTGAAAATTATGAAGCCAAAATAATATGCCCTGTTGTAAATTACTGCGGCCAAAACTAAAATAAAAAGATCGTAAAACCGCTACAAAATAAAAAGCATTTTTCTCTAAATGAGAAAACTTGGGAAGCGCTTGGTTTTCAGTGCTTTTATTTCAAATTAAAAATGGAAAATTTTCACTTCAAATAAATCTCAACTGACTTTTGAGTTATTCTTTACCTACTATTTTCCCTTATCCGCACCCCAACGGTGCATAGGGCACTGCATCGGTACACCATGTGTATCTTGATAAATTTATTACATAAAGATGAAATATTAATATGAAAATCACATGTAAATTAATATATCATGTTGTCCCCCTACGGGAATCCAACCCTCGACCTCCTGCACGGTATCCTAACGCCATATATTCTGAATGAAGGGAGATATTAAATTTGAAATACTTATAAATCTTGCAAACAAAAACATAAGGTATGGTGGTACATAGAAAGTCTAAAAGCCAAAATATATTATACATATATTATTTTTACTACTTAAATATCACATTTATTGCCAAATTAAATTTGTATGAATTTGTATTGAATATGCATGTATTGTACTTGTTTTGTAATTTTTCTCATGTACATACCTACATACTGCGTAATTTAAAAAAAATGTTGACTGGCGTTGAAACAAAATTTAAAAAATTAGAAAATATATATATATTTTAGTTGCATTAATATCTAAGTTTTTTTTTTAAATGTTATTATATTTGTATAGGTAGAAATTCCATTTTTGCTTGTACGCAAAACCCTACAAAAGTCTTAATATAGCAACGGGTGGCATCTAGCGACAAAAATCATAATTACACGAAAATTTTAAAATTTATTACCGGTATTTATTATACGCCATTTTTATTTTAGCGCCTTAATGTTATTTTCAGGGGATAATTTCATACCATTTGAATATATTTACATCTCAAGTATAGGTTTTTATGTTAATAATAATAATAATATTTTTATTTTGTTGATTGATTCGGCATTCACTTTGTAACACTTCATAATGAATTATGATTAAATAAAACAATGTTATGTGTTACTATTGGTTTATTCTATAAAAATAGAATTTTACCTACACTACCTGGTTTCGGGAGTAACGTTCTCCCATCGACTGGTGAAAAGACACTAAATTAGAATACAGATGTTATACTCCCGAAACCAGGTAGTGTAGGTAAATTCTATTTTTTATAGAATAAACCAATAGTAACACACATAACATTGTTTTATTTAATCATAATTTAATAATATTTTTATTCAGATTATAATAATATGTATAGGATTTTGTCTTACATCCTTATTAATTATCTGATTGACAAACGCACAGAGCAGATAGATTTTTTTGGTTTCAGCATTTTTTATTTGTATGAGATTTTTTATTCGTATTCAACGGACCAACCACATGGCCCTTTAAGATTTAGTGCTGTAAAACCGTACAACTTTGCCTTAGGTAGACAACTTTGCTTTAGGTAGACAACTTTGCCTTAAGTAGACAACTTTACGCATAAGAAAAAATCGCGTAAGGACTTATTTAAGTACACAAACGTATTGACATGGATGTTTGGTTGACATTTTGAAGTGAAAACACATGAGACCAACTTTGAGTTTATCTTGTTTTGGACAAACTCGGAAAAAAATACAAGTCGCGGGTTCGATTCTTGTTAAGATTAACATAAAAAATATTGGTTTAAAAACGGTTTTCACATAAGCATTTAATGTAAGATACTTTGGACTAGCACTAAAACGTAAGACTGATCATCTAGGTACCTTCATGAAATAAAATTATCGAAATACACTATACTGCTGAAATTTCTACCAATGCAGCGCCCTATGCACAAATAAGTGCGAATATGGGAGTGAATGAAGGAATGAATGAGTGAGAAAATGAATGAATGAATGAGTGAGAGAATGATTGAATAATTGAACGATCATTTGTTGATAGAACACAATTCTTGCCGAATTTGTAAATTAGGCGAATTAAACAATTATGAGACCATTTTTGTATCGGACGGTGCCAAATAAATCATTCTCAGCCCAGTTTCCATCGTTAAACTGTTAGATCGGCCCCGGGCTAATAAGCTCGCTGTTCTAAATGGAAGTGATGGACGGCGGAAATCGCACTGAAAATATCGCAAAGTTATGGAATAAGTCCGCGATAATCCACTTATTGTAGAAGTCGTTGTGGAAGTTCGGTTCGCGTGCTGCGGCTGCCCGGAGCAAGGTTATAGAGCCAAGGGCGCCTAAACTACCCGCTTCGGGGCAGCGATTACGAACGAAATTCTACAGATTATTATCGAGCGACATTTTGTTTAAAAATTCTAACATGTTTCTTTTTATTTATTGTCCTTAAGTGGGCCAGGGGTAGTGAGTAGTAGAGAAGTGAGGTGTTCAGTCCTATTTGCCAACGGCTGTTGGCGTGTTGATTAGTAAGGTAGTTGGTTAACGACCTTGTAACTGATCCTGATAGTTCCTCTTTAATGGCCACCAGATCCGTATCTCAGAGACAACTTTTAAACAAAGATACTCACTCTTTTAGACAAGGGAACTCTAATATTATCTACCAAGCTATGTAAAATAACGTCTACACCCAAATAGTCTAATAGTATCATAAATGAACGCATTTGATGTTTAATAAACGTTCAGCTTCCAATGTTGACCAGTTTACTTTAGAACCAAGGGACTTGGACCTTGTTTGAGAGCACGTACTATAGATTACATAAAAAGTGTTTTATTTTATGGACCGTGCAAGACAACTTTATTGAAAGCTGTTTGTAATCGCAGCCCAAGTCGACTTCGCTTTACCACCGTCAATACAGCCTGCAGAAGCTACTGCGTAGTACATAATGCAGGCCGCGGCCGGTTCCTATGGCGTGACCTGCTATATCCGCTCCTTCACTTCCTATCTTCAAAACTACTTCATCGCCGATACTTGACCTACTAGATAATACTCTAGATAACGAAACACATATCCATACATTGGCTTGCTAACAAATTGCTCTCATTTTCTTTTTAATTTTCATTCTCATTTAAAAACCAGACATGATATGATACAGTTTTGATCAGATTCGGACGTCATCTTTATATAATATACATAATCGTAGATGTGATTCTGTCTGTGACCGGTAACTGTCTTTACGGCTTGGTCAATCGACGTCATATCTTCTCAGAATATATTTTTTTTGTCGAGTCGATGGTTCATGGCTATTAAAAGGTAGAATATATTTTTATAAACTTGAATAAATAAAATTAAACACTTTGTTTTTTTATTCACTTTTTATTATTGTATACACTTAGCCAACTAGTTTCGACCTACTGGTCATCCTAGTATAGCGATTTTTTCCTAGCCTTAGCACTCACCCTAATTTGTTGATTATAGTGTGCAACCTCCTTTGAAAGTGCAGTCGTATAAAAACTTCACTTTAATAAAGTAAAGAAGAGATGAAGTGGGAATTGCACTCATGACATAAGCACCCTACTACAAGTTAGTGTGTGTAGGTCTAGGTGTAGAGTAGGTATACCTATTCTAGTTCTGGAACACTCATTGCTCACCGTTTCGGACCATTGTCGTAGCTAGAAATGGGGTGGAAGTTTTCCATCTCTACTAGGATAGAAACAAGAAAGTAAAGTTGGTAATACAGACAAATTTCAGAGTGTCCGGATAAGAGGAAGTGATGTAATTAATTAAGGATTTCTTCCGGATTTTGTCATTATTACTTAAATATTATATGAAGAACAAAGAAAGAGCATTTCAGGACACGTAAGGACAATTTATTTAGAAAATTTTCTGTCTGTAGAATAAAAATACGCCCATCGCCATTTTTCCTATTAAAAGTCTTCTTTTAGTAAATTGAATTTGCATGATATATTGCGTTCAATATCAAATTGTTAACGAACCCATTTCCTTTCGTTTGAAGAGGCAAACCTTTAAAAATACGTTAGCAAAAAGATATACAGGTAATATTAATATTGTTTTCAATTTAGTTTATTTTTTTACTAACGTTCACATAACAAGTGAATATATAAGATTTTAACCAAATTTAAACGTTATATTTCTGCTTTGTACATGAAAAAAGATCTATTCAAAGGTCACGTTTCCAAAGTACTTCCATGTTAGATACTAAAGAAAGCTTTTCTTATGATTTAAAACATTTAAATTAGTGGTAAAATTGGAATGCCAAGCATGAATCATATCATATAATTACATATACGAGTATTGCGATTAATTTGCATAAACCACCTATTATTTTACGCCTAGGTGGAAGTTTAGGGTCATACATTTTGAATTATCTTTCCACATGATTGCTCCATTTATGAAAGTATCTTGACCCGTTGAATGATTTAGAAGAGAGAGATATCCATATATGGTACAATAGAAATATACAATAGAAATCCTTTCAAAGGAATCCTATATCAACAAAAATGGACCACTTACTACTTAGTACAAAACATACATTTTTAACATTATTGTGTGCACAAAAAGAATAGGGTTGTTCCCGATAGCATGAATATCCTTGAAAACGTTATAAATATTTAAAGTATATTTTTTACAATTCCAACGATATAAAACACAATGATCAAAAATTTTGTTTTCATTTATAAATTTATTTTTTTAAAAAACACGAAATTACGAGTGACTTTTAACGCCCGTTATTGGCTAATGACGTCATACCCGTCCATTATAAAAGGCGGGAAATTCATTACGAAGAGAGCGCTCATATTGATGTGACGTCACACCGCATGCGCGCCAAATGGAGGATTTTGCGAGCGATTTGAAAAAGCGCTATTTCAAACCACGCTAAAAAATTCATGACATCGTAAAAATTTTAAGAAAATTCCCTTGATATTGTTATTTTTCAATCAATTTTTTTAAATAAAAAATATAAAATCAGAAAGAACCCAAATGTGATTGAGTATGAGTGATGCGACGTTTTATCTTCTCTGCCCCCCTTAGGAGGAGAAATGGCGTAAAGCATAGTCATTTTTATTTTATTTTTAAATTAAATTAAATCCTTATTAAAATGAAAGCTCGTTAAAAATATTTTCATTCGGTTATAGTCTGAAAACTTGTAATATTCTCGTCCTGGTAAACTGCATGACTCCTGGGATTGTGTTTATTGCACTTTGAGATTAAACAAGTTAGTCTTGCATTTAATTAGGGGTAAGGATCCTAGAAACAATTGAGCAATAAGTTCAAATATCCGGGAGCTTTCTACCAAAATATCTGCCGTAGCAGAAGAAATAGTAAAAGCTGGTGCATGTATAGCGAAAATGCAAAGGCGGTAAGCTCTTAAAACATTTACAAAATAAATTAAATAATTCAGTACTTATGACATGCTTGGGTACCATTTACTAATACAATGCAAGCACGTTAACTGCAATGTATGCATGCTTATTTTTAAAAAATAATTTTAAAAAAAAACTAAGTTATAGACAACTGCTCTTACCTATACATAGAAGAAAACATACGTAAGTAATTTTGGAATTTAGGCCCCATTTGCGTAACTGTAATTTTAATGAGTTGCTGTACTTAGGGTCTTGGACTCAAGCGGGATATTTTTTATTCCAATTATTATAAAACCTCTCCAAAGCGACAGTATTTATGTCCCTCTGTCTCTGGTGGCGAACCGGGAATTGAAAATTATAAAAAGTAAATTCCAGAAGTTTCCAAATCTCGAAAATCCCATCGGAAAATACCAAGTTTTATTACAATTACACAACTGGCCTACTGTACTTAGAATAATTTAATATTTTGCATAAATATGAAGTACAATATCTTTTTACAATAGATTTTCTTAATTACTTTATTTTCTTTGTCGGAGAGGATCGTAGAAAGATTAGGTAGGTAAATTCTGTACTTTTTAAGTCAATGCTATGCAATCTTATGATATAAGTACATATTACAATTCGCAAGGGTATGTTTTTATGTAACCAACTCGGGTTGAAATTAGAATCAAGACATGATTGAAATTAGGTGTGAGAATTCTAACTGGGTTTCTCTAACGATCACATTATGTATGTAGTTGATCCGTAAAAACGTTCAGTTTTCATTTCCCGTGAGGACTGGAACATGGGCGGGCATTGAAGCGTAAGACTGATTATTTTACCTTCATATAATAGTTTGGTAAATGCAGCGCTCTTTGTACGTATACACCATTATACGCAGATAAGAGGAAAATAGATGGAGAAAAATAGTAAAACATTCACGACACATTGCGAATTGTTTTTGAGATGGCACAAACGGACACTTTAATTATGCGAATTTTTTTCTAAGAGATTGTGTGTCCTTAAAACTTTAATACATAACCTATGTTATACCTATGGTTACTGTTTGTTATCATAAAAATAATTTTTGTAATTGTTTTTAATTCATTTCTTATTTTGAGATCCGGTGATTAAAATGTTAAAACTTCACAAAAGAAAATTTTCAACGACTCGCTTTATCTCGAAAGTAATGTTTTGTAATTAGAGCTCTGTATTTTCTAATTATAACATTCACGGAAATCTTTTTTACGGTAAACATTTTTTGTTTAACGAGGAAAGTTTGTGGATAAAAAATGGAAAACAGGGGAGAAATTTAAGCATGTAATTCAAGTATTAATTAAGTGGTTTAAAAGTTGTCTCCTTTGATTTTACGCCCACTTAGGTTATTTAAGCATACTAAATCACCCGAAGGTGATATTAGCTATAATAAAGCCTTAAGGCTGTGTGCGATCCTCAGGTCCGATACACCGAAGATCCAAACCGATAGCATGGGCCGTGACCTGCCCAATCTGTCTTACACCTAACGCCATCTACCGTGGTTTGCTTCACTTAACCGAGAAATCAGATTAAATTAATACAAAAAGATCTGATTTAAAAATAATTTTTCAGAAAATAATGATCTTATCGATATCGTTTTTCCTATACATAGCGCAACTTATCAACGCGTTTAAATTTATGATGTATATTATTTAATAAAATTAAATATCGACTGCTTTTTCACTAAATAATTGATTTGATCTTGATAATAAGATGGCAGTCATCTGATAATTTTTATGAATGCTAAATCGAGCAATCTCACTAAAATACAAATACTTAAAAGTAGAATGGTCTCAAATCAGTGACTTGAGAGAAAAGATTTTATCTGGTTCTAAATCTCGAAAAATTATCGCAGTAAAATTTGACCTTATTACCTACACACAGATATAGGGATATATTTTATGTAAATATGTAGGTCTTAATTTTAAAATGGAATTCAAACCCTTATACAAGATTTTTGCGGACTCAATGTAAAATTTACATCTTACTTTAATTCTAATAATGTTTTTTTTAGATAAATTAAATTTAAAATCCAGTGGTTCAATATTTTTTCTGCATTTAAAGGAAAAAGGCTGATTTTTGTTAATACTTCTTACCACCACAACTTGACCACTACAAAATCATAATACGTCTGAGATTTTCTTTCATTTTATTACCCATCTATTAGAATCCGCTGGGGGAAAAATCTATTTAAAAAATAAGTCACCATTGGGAGTGGATAAGGGGGATTAGTAGTTGTAGTGGTAGTAAAATTCACTATCAAATTAAACCTGACATACTTTTAAGTAAAGTATCTTTGTAAAAAGAAAACTTTTCAAATGAAACGTTGTCATTCCTCATTTTCTGCTAACTTCATTTTAATCTGCTAAATAGACTGAAATTTTTGTGTTAAAAAATGAAACTATGGTGTTTTTACTAAGCATGTGGGGAATTCGATTAACCTGCAATCTGATTACCGGCTAAACAGCTGTGTAAACGATGTCAAAATATTTTAGCACTTATTCGGTTGAAACTGCCAATTACCCGCAACATAAGTAACAATTTACTTAATTACAATAAAGGGCATACTTCAGCCCTTAACACGCGATGTTTACGAAACTTTTATAGGGAAAATGATTGTTTTGCTGTTCTGATAAGATTTCGTATTAATAATGGACTTAGGAAATGGGTGAAGGTGTTATTTGCGACAACATTATTATTAATGTATTTAATATATGGTTTTTGCGCGTCCTTCGATATTTCTTATGAATTTTGCCTTGTTTTGGCTTTGAGATTACTAGATTGTATTCAATGACTTTTTACGCTCCAAATAGGAAATTATCTAGGTACAATATTTTATTTCATATTTTCATATATCAATCCGCATGAACTTAATTCAACGTAAATACAATCGTACGTACCAGCATAAATTAGAAAAATACTGAACTACCTAATATTTACGACTAGTGGACTAGTAAACAGAAACAAAAATAAAGCTGCTTTTTAGCAGAAAATTTTATTTTTAATCGATTTTACTGATCTTTTACGTAAACAATTATTAGCTTACCTGTATCATTATTTAGTGTTGTAAATAAATGTAAATAAAATAAAAGTATCTTCCGATATTGGTTCGTAATTTATCTAGGTACAATAATGTGTTTTACATTGACAGACTACAGACTAGACTTAAACATGGGATAATGAACAAAAAATTGTTCACCATACGAAAAAAAAAAAATTGTTAAACTTAAAAGATAATAATATTAAACTTTTTTTCATTATCAAACTGTTAACATCATCATCATTATCATCATTCCATTTTCGCTCTCTATGTGGAGCATATGGATGGAATTTGGTAACATTCTTGCAATGATATTTCTCATACTAAACAGGGCAAAAAACAAAAACTCCATAATGTTTTGTTAAACCGATACAAATTTGTGTCAAAAAACAATACTAATTAATCTAATCAGAATCTCACGGACATCGGAAGTCTTAATCACTTCGTATTACCCCTAAATACAGCCTTAGGGTACACATCAGACTTGGGTAGGTATTAACTACTAACATATCGGTAGTCGATACAGCACTGCAGGTCAGTTCCCATATCGGATTATGTATCTAGTGTCCGACTGAAGGCTTCTAGTCGGAGTTTCACAAGATTTGCAGATACAACTTAGAAAATCCTTTAGCCCCATAAATAACAATAAAGTAGGTATTTTTATTTACTTGAAAATGCCAAATGTTGCATAGAATGCGTATCAGAAGTGCAAATAAATGAAATTGGACATAATAGAAAAATCAATAAATCGAATTGATTATAGTTAAAAATTTACAATTATTTTTTTCTGTTTATTTTAAAAACGTTTTCATTTTTAACTTACGAAATTATTTTAACAGATGCGAATGAATAAGTTTTGAAAAGCTCGAAAATGTAGCATTTGTAATCCCAAATCCTAAATTGGTGCATAGGGCACTGCATTTGTACACCAAGTGCTCTACACTCTCAATTTTGAGCATTTGTTACATGAAGGCATAATAATCAGACTTGCGCTTCAGCGCCAGTCCAAGGTATCACATATGAAATATTTTTATGTGAAAATCACATTTAAATAAACATATCATTTTGACCCCCATCGGGAATCAAACCCGCGACCTCATGCATGGCATGAAATGAAATAAATCGAATTTTACTGGCACAATAAATCGATTCAAGGAAATTTAATCCCGGAAAAGATTTTAGATTTTCCACTTGAAGTTTTGCCGAGTTAGTACCTGTACTACGAGTGTTTTAAAGAAACCGTTCGTAAAGCGACTTTAAAATAAATTGCAAAAGTCGTGGCGTATCTGGGAACACCAATAACTTCACTTGGAATAGTTTGAAAGAGAATTTTAATTAGAGTCTCGCCAAGTTAATGAAGTATTTATGTATTATAAATTTTATCTTAGAAGCTCTCTCTTTAAAGTAAATCATCGTATTTAGTAAATATTTATATTATTTCATTGTGTAGCTTGATTAATCAACCATATATTGTAGCAAAAGTATATTAAAGTTTTTCGTCATATTTCGATAAAATAAATATGCATTTTATGACGTGTATTAATTAAGTAGTAATGCAAATACGCGTGGGAGCTTCTAGTTTTTAAAATACGAATTTTTAATTTAGAAAGAGGCGAGAGCTCCTATATATCCGGTTCTAATGGACCAGTGGTTCCGCGAAGATAAGACCCTCTGGTGTCTTTCGTCTGAATGAGGATTGGAAAGAAGGACTTACCAGAGCTGGACTCAACTGGGGCAGGAAATGAAGATGAAGGACCACCAGGAAGGGCGAAGTATCCTGGAATACCCTGGAAACACCACGTTGAACTGGCGCGGCGGGACACAACCGAGGGAACAACAGCGCACTATAATTCACTTTCACCGAGGGGGATACGGGGTTTGGTCACTGGGATGCTTGAAAAGGGTTGGCGAGTATGACGAGGGGATTTAACAGGAAGAACGGATGATCACGAGGTTCGGGGTAATGCTGGTGCGCTGGGCGGATTTTCGAAAGACACGCGGCGTCAAAAAACAGGTGACAAATCGGAATGGATGAAGGTAGGGAATAAATTTTGGAAGGAATTCGTAACTACCTGCCACCAGAGAGTATCATAACCATGGCCGAACCAATACCATTTACTTCTTACATCATAATATTTTTTATAAAAACTCTTGCCATCGCCATTTAATTAATTAGCTTTTCATATATGATTAATTGTCTATGTTCCGGATATCTAGAAATGTCAGGTTACTTGTCAAAATAATTCGCATCGTTGCGTTTCATACAAATTACAAGTGCATTGCTCCAAATTGACATTGTTATTACTAGTGATATGTAATTTGTACCGATATATTAGACGTAGGTACCATACCACAAATATTCTGTATATTGTCACTCGCAATTATTATTAACGTCAACTGATTAATTATGAAATAAATCGGTATCGAATTTCAGAGGCACGTTGCTATTTAGAACCAGGAAATGAGTGTAATTTATCAGCGATGCGTGCTGTTTGAAATTCTACGAAAATAATCACTCGCAAAGCGAATAATTGGATTAAGTTAATAATAAATTCTACCTGCGAACAAAACGGATTGAATGATATTATATTTGTTATTTAAATTTGTACTATTGCATTTACCGCACTCAAACTTGAAAAACTAAAACGAAACAACGATAAAAGATCATTTAAAAGTAGTCTAGACTCCAGATTACCTATAGTTTTTTGTTTGAAAGTTTACATATTATTGACGTATGCAATCTGACAGATCAGATTTTTATGTTTCATAGACAAAGTTCAAACAAAATATAGAAATATGGGCGTGGCTTATGCATAACGAATCATCATTAAAGTAGTTTATAAAAAAACAAATTAGTAAGTAAATGTTATAAATAGTTAGAGGATCGTAGCATTAACGGACGCTTGATTGCTACAAAACGGGCCCAATCGGATAATATTCGGTACAAAATGTATGGAATATTACCATTAATAATTATTTGCTGTTTACCTAAATTTTTGCATATTACATCATCTGGTCCTTAAAAAATACATTTTAAAAATACATCTTGGTTTTTTAACTCCTTAATATTACTTTTTTCTAATGAACAAAAATAAATTATATCTTCTATCTATCTATCGACACTAAAGTATTCAAAAAGTAAATTTAATTCAGGTATTTAATTAAATTTCAGGATAAAAAATACGGTCTCCAGATTAGAATACCTAAGTTAAAATCCCACTCCACCACAACTTGTTTACGTTGAATTGAAAGTAGGCCTGAAATTTTAGATAATTTAAAATAATAATAGCCAATAAAGGAATCCCGTCAACATTTCTGTGCCTTAAAAATAAGTTATCAAAAGTGTAGGTAGAAAGCCGAAAAAAACACAATTTTATGAACTCTTTGTAAGGAATGTCGCTCATTTCAGTTCATAACTTTCTGCATAGCTATCACATAAATAAATGAATTTGTCTAGTGATAATGTTGATAACAGTGCACTGCAGATTGTACTAAGACTTCCATCCTCTACTAAATTGTTATATCTTTTTTTGACTGTGTTGATTTAATTGAATTGATAAATTTTCGAGTTTCACAGAGAGCTTCGAGGTATAATGCTTTGTTCCAAAAAGAAAAAACCCATACTAACATGCATTACCATAGTTTAAGAAATAGGCTAGCAATTATTGGCAACAAACTAGGTGATACCATCGATATTTTTCACACTAATGAAATGCAGATTAAACATAATCTTACAAAATACTTCCTTAAATAAATATTTACATGCTCTGAACCATAAGATAACAAACAATATTAACGACATTACTGTTTATCACCGAACAAGTGATCCCTGTTCGATGACTGTCCATAGTTTTTTTATCACCGAACAAGTGATCCTTGTTCGATGACTGTCCATAGTTATTATTATAATTTTATTTTATTGTTTTTCTTTTGTTTTATCTTAAAATCATATTATGTATGCCTGTATTATTATATTAAATTATGTATGTACATGCGTTGCTTTGGTACTGATACTTACATTTGTTATGTAAAAGCCCCATGGGCGTGAATAAATAAATAAATCAATATGATATTCTACAGAGATACCTAACACGGTAGATAAAAACATTTATATTTTCTGTATAAAAATGCGAAGGCATTCCGGCTGACCGGGCTATATAACTACTTTTGTCTCGCAAGAGCTGTAACAAGGCCTGACAATCCGTCAACAGTTTACGTCAGAGCTACGGGATGTGAACCTGCGTTGGTAGGGCGCACAGGAATTGGGAGCTGACCACTTAGTTTGTAGGCAATAGGGTTCTTTCCGATAGCATGAATATCCTTGAAAACGTTATAAATATTTAAAGTATATTTTTACAATTCCAACGACATAAAACACAATGATCAAAAATGTTGTTTTCATTTGTAAATTTATGTTTTAAAAACACGAAATTACGAGTGACTTTTAACGCCCGTTATTGGCTAATGACGTCATACCCGTCCATTATGAAAGGCGGAAATTCATTACGAAGTGAGCGCCCATATTGATGTGACGTCACACCGCATGCGCGCCCAAATGAAGGATTTTGCGAGCGATTTGAAAAAGCGCTATTTCAAACCGCGCTAGAAAATTCATATGACATCGTAAAAAAAATTTTAAAAATCCCATGATATTGTTATTTTTCAATCATTTTTTTTAAATAAAAAATCGGAAAGAACCCAATTGTGTTTTTTTTCCTAGCTTTCTCTTGATTTGTTAAATTTCTGAAATTATTTCAAAGCAAAATATTTTTATCGTTCACGTACGATAACTCTG
This sequence comes from Micrasema minimum, assembly GCA_022494985.1. Lineage (NCBI taxonomy): Eukaryota > Metazoa > Arthropoda > Insecta > Trichoptera > Brachycentridae > Micrasema > Micrasema minimum. The sequence continues at coordinate 43,837 of JAGVSP010000148.1, read as the reverse complement.
GTCTTATTTGTAATCGTTTCCCCCTGGCCCCTGACTGACCACCATCTGGCCTGTCCCTTAGTACGGAACTGCTCGAGTGTTTAGAATTATCTTGTATGGTGGTTTAAACTGAATCAGTGCTTCTCAAACGAAGTCTTAAGTGAAATAATGGGCTTGTACCCACACCGAATTCTTCTATGAATGCAGAAAAAAAACATTAGTGCAAATTTTTTAACTATCTTGTTTACATTATTTGTTATTTTTCCATTCTAACATGACTTGATTTATCTCTTTTGCCACGTGCATACTGTTTGACTTTCACAGTAAACCCACTAACAGGCTATGCCTTGGTGGGATTTTTGTTTTTTTTATTGTATTTCTTTGTAAAAAAAAGTTTTTCTTTTGAAAAAAAATTTTAAAAAAAAATTTAACAAAAATCCGTTTGTAAATAGGGACACAGAGGTGAGGCAATGGACACAGCAACCCTTGGTATCTACTGTCATCCGGCGAAGGCGTTTCGGCTGGCTAGGCCATATACTAAGTGCGCCTCCCGAGAGCCTTAACCATGCTTGCCTATTTTACAAGGCTCCAGGTTCTCAGCGTCCTGGTCGTCCATTGTTGACAATTCGTCGGCAGTTTACGTCAAAGCTGCGGGACGTGGACTTGACTTGGGAGGATGCACGGGAGCTAGCGGCCGATCGCTTGGCCTGGAGCGGATATGGCGGCCATCATAATGATGATGATGAAATAGGATAATTAAAGGACAAGATACGATCATACGATGGGTGATGTTACCGATTTGAAAAACCTTTTGTCGCACATTTTAATGCTTTAACTTTTTTCTTTATACCTATCTAAAATCATATTTTTAGTTCGATTCGGCGTGTCCCTTAATTTGCGTATTAATATAGACCTCTTTTTTATGTTTATAATGTTCTGAATGTCACTCACTCACATAATCTCAAACTTTTACATTCAAATATTAATAAAGGAAAAATAATGAACAATTTAGAGAACATCGAAATTCAAAAAAAACTTAAATTCAAATAATATATTAATAAATAACACAACCTTTCAAAATACATTACCATTACTTAGTTTATTCCCACTTGCTAGACCCCCTACCCACCATACCACCCCTCCCACACTTAGCTCCTCCCCCACCCCTGTCAGTACCTAAACTTTTCATTGTATATTTATCTTCAGTTTTAAAATACACCTGTAGATAGACAGTTCTGCGTGTCCGAAACATGTCGTATAAAAAATAAACTCAGTGGACAAAAAATCAAAGTGTTTTATTTATATAATTGTTCTGAATGTGTTTGAGTGTTTAATTGTAAAATAAAAAAACATAATTGTAATTTTAAATTGTATGTCCCGACTAAACACGGATCATAATTTAGCAAGTCAGGAAGCTATAAACTGTCCATAATTTGTACATTGTATGTTAAATAAATAATAAATTTCATCTCGAGCAGAGGAGCATAAAATTTATAAATCCCAAAAAGCAGAAAAGGTTAAAAAAAATTGAGAACCATTTGATCTTCCGTCCAGCACGTATTGTGGGTTGGCCGTTTCCTTATAATGTCACTTTGCACTTTGTAAAGGAACTATGTATGTAAACCCCGAGACCAATTCTAGTCTACTATAAACATATGAGGCTGGTTTATTACTGACTCGGCTCAGTGTGAGTAAGTTCCTATTTGGACAGAGCTGTTAGAAGTTAGAGCTACAACAGTGTAGAGTAGACAATACACTGTTTGGACCATTATTCCAACAAAATTAACAAAAATATACATTTTCGAAAGTTATAAAATCCAAGGCATCATCATCATATCTAGTCCCTTTGTGGAGCATATGGATTCCACAAACTGCCTCCAGGCCAAGCGATCGGCCGCCAGCTCCCGTGCATCCTCTCAAGTCAAGTCCACGTCCCGCAGCTCTGACGCAAACTGCCGGCGAATTGTCAACAGTGGACTTCCAGGACGCCGAGAACTTGATGCCTTGTAAAATAGGCAAGCATGGTTAAGGATCTCGGGAGGCATACGTAGTTATGGCCTAACCAGCCGAAATTCCTTCGCTGGATGACAGTAGATACCAAGAAAGATGGAAGAGCAAAAAAAGGCCTAGGAACATGATGAAAAATGATGATGACTCCTGAGAAATGTGGTCTTTTAGCTCTCGGATACAAATTTATATTTATAGTGTTCCTATCAACTGGGGGCCGATCTTTTAACTTGGAGGCAGGTTATGGAATATGAAATCAATATGCTCCATATAGGGATCGAATATGTAATGATGCTGATGATGTTAATGCAACGTTTTGGTACAAATTTGTGAATGTATACATTTATTTATTACACGATGATGATCAGTCTTGCTTCTCAGTGCCAGTCTAAGGTATCAGATATGGAATTTTGAAGTTAGAAACGACATTTATATAAATATTTCTAACTGACCATCGGGCACTTTTGGAAATCGAATCCCTGACATCATGCATGACAGCCCAACACGCTAAACACTACGCTACGTGGCGGACAACTTTCCATATTAATGAATATGCTAAATAATATTATGAATATTGTTAGTTAAAACTGCAACTGAGGTTTCAGCGTATTTCCATCGACATCGCCTATTTGAATGGCACAATATTTACTGAGGAATGTTCAATATTGATACGACCATACAAAGCTATCAGCTACATCTGTTTGAAAAATGAATAAAAGCATTCATTCCATTCCATTCAAAGTTGATAGCTGCCAGCGCCTGATTTCTGGAGAACCCGAGTAAAAAATATCAAGAAACAAAATGAATATATATTATTTCAACTCATTTAAAATATCTCTTTTCGCGAAGGTTCTGCAAATACAACCACCTTGGTTTTTTCGTCTGGAACAAACTTGTATCTCGTATCCAAACGTCGTTTAAAATACAGGACATTATTGGGAACTGATAATATAACCATTTAGTAAGGTATTGATAACGTACTGATGATAAAGTTTACAAACAGGGTTCTCAGGATTCTCGTAGGAGGTCTACATGAAATATTTATTTAGAAGCGTAAGACTGATCATCTTACCTTTATGTAATAAAATTATCAAGATACACTGCACTTGGTGTACCAATGCAGTGCCCTATGCCCATGCGTAGAAGTCGATAAAAGCTGAGGAAGTACAACACATACTCAATAGTAGGCACGTGAAAAGTTGAGTTAAGAATGTGAGAGAAGCAACATAAACATGCCAGGACAGAGTGGAGTGGTGTTCTATCCTCTCTGCCTACTCCTATGGCGTGAAGGTTAGTAGGTTATGAACTTTTTCTACGTTCAGAAATATTATGCACAAATATTTTTTTCTATTTGAGCAGCTCTACAATTTCTAAACGACCGTGACAAAAAACTTTTGTAAATGTATAAAGTGTAGGTAATGACCAATATTGCATTTCAGTTCTTGTAAACAGTCAGCTCTCTACCTTGAAGAGTTGAAAATGCAGAGTGTTTGCTCATTTCAATGAGCATTCTAACATCATATATGATGTATTTCATCAGAATGTAAATTTTTGCAATACTGTTAAGAACGAAACTGGTTTTTTATACTGAGAAGTCAAAAAATAAATACTCTGTTGTTTGAATAACCGCGATATTCGTAATTTGAGACTATTTTGCCCCAATCTGTACCCCTACCGTAGATTATGAAACTGTTTTGAAAGCATTATCTTATTTTTTGTCATTAATCTACATTCTACATAGATTGTAGCAACATTGTAACATTTACTGCTCTAATTTCGACATTTGTACACCTATCATACATTCGCCTGTGAGATCGCATAATTAGTCCCTTGTAAGTATTGAATACATAAAAACAATACCTTTTTCAAAGGCATAGCAAGGCTATTAACAAGTAAGCCATGCTTGGACATTATTAACAAAACACAAAGTTAAGGATATAGCAACAAAAACTGTTGGGCATTCATTATAACTTTCATGTAAATAATTTTTATTTTCAACTTTTCGTCGAAAAAATGTTGAATTTTTGCTAATTTTTATTAAAAATTTAAAGACAACTTTACGGGATATGAAAACGAAGGCGATTCAGTTTCTAGCTTCCTGGAAAGAAGCAGTTTACGAAACTGTCTCGAATTTAATTATCAGGTCGTCTCGGTCATCCTTGCCAGTCTTTATATGGGGTAAAATGAGATACGAATATGATCTAAAACTGATTTAAACAAGATAACCAAACTTTTATTCAACATACACGAACAAAATGCAAAACCAGAAAACCAGTAAACCAGTCGTCTGTCTACATTGACTTTGTGTGGACGCGTCTCAGTGCGAGGCTTTCACGCCCACAGAATATTTCAAAGGCTTCATACGAATGACTTGATAGAATCCAGCAAGACGGTTAACAATTTATTCAATCGTTCAAGTAACGTACAGAACTTTACTGAGCCATGAAATACGTACAATATAATATTGTTTTAGTTATGTTTAATTAAATAGTGTAACAATTTGTTACATTTAATTGAAAGTGTCTTAAGTGTTAGTTACCGGCGAAATTTCAGTACCTACAACACGCTACTAGTGTGTGATTTACTTATATGTAAACTGTTTACCCAACATTATTTCAAAGCGGTTAAAAACATACGAAATACATTGATTCATTTATTCTTCACTTATGCGAGGAATTGGACAAAGTGTGAGATAGTGAAAGTGCCGATAATTTTGCCAAATTGCGAAATCTTTGCATACAGTTGAAATTGTGCGCGTTAGCACAATATTGTGTAAGTGAAGAGGTTGCATTCCATTCTTCCATTGTTCCCGGCAGAAATGTTTGCCTACATGTAAGTATAATAAGGCATGGTTATGCGTAATGAATATTCGCGTATTGACATTACATTTCGAACCCGACCCACCCACATGTCAGTGATACGAGACGGCACTGACCCTCGCAATGGTCCGTTTAAAAATTAACAACCTACCAAATTTCTACCCACCTAATTTTTTTACTTTTAATTACCAGTAATTATATATTTCATTAAACTTATGTAAAATATACGAGTGTGTCTGGATGTAGAAGTTGAGGAAGGCCGAAAAAGAGAGAAAGTTAAAAAGTATAAGAAAAGTTAAAAGTAGGAATAAACCGTGCGCATGCATGAGAAGATGTATGAAGGAAGAAACAAGAAAAGTTTGCTAGGACAGAGTGGTGCGTTATATCCTTACTGCCTACCCCTTCGGAGAAATGGTATGTTTGTTAGTTAGTAATTAAAATTTCAGGGGCACCTATGAAAACATTCTATCGTTAAAACAAGTAACAGTAGCCGTTTAAGGTGGTTAAAAAAAAAAAAAAACAAATAACATAATATTAACATTTAACAACGATAACTAACGATCGCGCTTAAAAAATATGCATATTCAGCGTGCCTTTTGACAGACTATAGGTTTCTGAACAAGAAACTGTAGGTACCTACAGTTTTCGGTCCCGTATAAAAAGAGCGGATAAAAATGAGAAATAGACGAGAAAATTGCAACTTTATTTCAAAAACGTTATTTTAAACCTAATTTCTTGTTGATTTTTTAGGTAACTAACTAACCATCACACCATTTCCCCGTAGGGGTAGGCAGAGAGGCCAGAGAGGATAGAACGCCAAACCACTCTGTCCTGACAGACTTCCTTTGCTTCCTCTACATTCACACATCTTTTCATGCACATACGCCGATTATTCCGACTTTTCACATGACCACATTCAATTACTTGACGTACTTGGTCATGCCATGTCTTTTTCGGCCTTCGGCGGCTTCTACATCCAGGCACGCTTGCATTTAAACTTCTTTTAGCCGTTCTTTCATCACTCATTCGCTCCACATGACCAAACCATCGTAAAATTCTTAATTTTGTCGAAAATGCTTATCTCAGCCTTGCACTCTGCTCTAATTTTGACATTTGTACACCTATCATACATAGTCTTACCACCCATTCGCCTGAGAGATCGCATTTCAACAGCATTCAGTCTACTTTCATACTTCTTTTTCCAATATTTTTTAGGTAAGTATTTAAAAAAAGACACCCAACCATTGCCTACAAAAGGAGTAAAAAAAAATACATTTAAATTTCGAAAAAAAATTTTATCGAGAGTAGACTAATTCCAGCATACAGCCCCTGGATATTTCACGCATAGTTAATCATCATTTTCATCATACCATATCCGCTCCCTATGTGGAGCATGTGGATTCCACAAACTGCCTCCAAGCCAAGCTATCGCCCGCCAGCTCCCGTGTATCCTCCCAAGTCAGGTCCACGTCCCGCAGCTCTGACGCCGACGAATTGTCAACAGTGGACGTCCAGGACCCCGAGAACCTGATGCCTTGTAAAATAGGGAACCATGGTTAAGGCTCTCGGGAGGCATACGTAGTTTAAGGCCTGGCCAGCCAAAACGCCTAGTCAAAAGTCTTGTTATCTCTCTTGGTCCAATCTACGGGAGCCACCCTGTATCTACCACTACTACTCTCCCTTATCCGCACCCAATGGTGCATAGGGCACTGCATTGCAACTGTATTTAGGCACACTTAAATAATTTATTTTCCGATTTTATCGGAGATTTATAATTTTGCTTCTAATATTCATGTAGTTATTTCTCTATTTATTTCGATGTGTGTAGTTTTTAGTGGGATAGTAATATACATGGTGTAACAAAACTCGATGTACAAGCAGGAAACCAGTAAATCTATATCATATTTGGAGTCAATATATTTTTTTTATTTGACCGATCGTTTTCGAAAAAATTGAACGTAGTTTTTTTTTTTTTAAAATTTTTTGTAAATTGTTATCACATATAATTTATTTAGTCAAATTAATACTGTCCATTGAGAAAACAAAATTAAAAAAACGCTTTTTAATAAGAATTTATGCAATTTTACTTAATCTGCCATACTTATGAAAGCTTTTACTACAAGAAAAGATTTTTTTTTTCAAGCTCAGATTCCAAAGTCACATTCGACTCCAAATATGATGTAGATTCACCAGTATTCGGGTTGTACTACGAGTTTTGTTACACCATGTATTCACCTAAAAAGACAAGTCAGAAATAATACAAGCATTTATTTTGATTCGTAAAAATGAAATTTTATTGAATCCATAATATATAATTATGTGTGGTGTTAAACTAGTTATGTAAATAACAGAATGAAAACTGGTTTGAATGAGCCTTATATTAAAATTCCCATAGTCTGACAGAGATCATAACATAATAATAACTTTGAAACAACAATTCGGAATGAAGAAACACTAACTTTATGTTTATGGATAAAATTTATTTATGCTTCCAACAAAAAATGATTTTAAAATAAAACCCATAATTGTAAAACCTGCATAAATCACATTTATTCTGTTTACTTATTGTTTCTATTACCTAAAACTAGAAAATAATCGTGGTAATCTTTTCCAGGAATAAAATTTCTTAAATGTTGAATATATAAGTAATTAAATTTAAATTATGTATCCAGACGAGGACAATGCTTTGGAGCGAGACTGTTTAATTCAGTGCCATAGAAAATTATGGTGAGAGAGATAGTCCGCACCCTGGCCAAGTCAATAGGAGCCTATTATGCATATAATATATGCCATGTAAATGATACATCAAACTCTGTAGAAATTAAAAAGATTAACTATCGAGGTTCTCTATTAACTAAACTGTCTGCCTTTTCTTTGCTTCCTAATATTCCCTTACAGTAAGCTTCTTTTCTCAGTTGATTTTATCACAATAAAACCAACAACATTCAAGCAATTTTTAAGATTTCTTAAAATACTAATGTTATTTTTTTTTTAAAGTTTTTTTGTTCATAAAAGTAAACTTTCAAAAGTTGACAAAGCATTTCAGAAAATTTACCGAAGTATTGGTAGTGTAACATATGAAGTAGTACAGAGTCAACTACACTCTCTTAGTTTGATCAATTTCATGAGATTGGAGAGCTTACTTTTATGATTGTGAGTACTAACATTTTATATGCTTTTACAAATGAAATTTAAAAACCAAATAATATTGTATTTATCTACTAAAGTTTTTCACAATTGCATGGGATGAGCTGATGAGTTGTAAAAAAACATAACTAGTAATTTATTATATAATATTAAAATCTGCAACGTGCAAAGGAAGCCAATTGATAAATAGAATTGACATTTTAATGTCGATTATAATATTAAAATTATCTACGATTTAATATTAAATTTATTTAGCTAACAGATATCATAACTCAAATAAAAAAATTATCTGACAAAGAATGTATCATATGTCTTGGTTCTGATACGAATGTTATTATTGAATGGTTTAGTGTTGTTAGTAATACAATACATTCCTTGTATTTTGTGTGGGATGTTGAATGATATATGAATGCGATAAACCTGCTTTTTATTTATAGTTAAACTAAATATTTGCTATTCAATAACTTATCAGGCAGTGACTACAATATGAATATTTATAGATGTAAGATGTAAAGTGGATTAAATCCTTTTATCCTTGGAACTAAATCTAAACAGGATAAATTTAATGATGATGCAATGTATAAATTATTTATCAGTGATTGTGTTGACTATAAAAGGAAAAACAATGTGATTTTTTTATAATGTTACAAAGAGCACAACTTATGTTTTATGTATATAACTCTCATATTTTTTTCCAAATAAATAGTTACTTTTACCCAAAACAAATGTACGAGTACGTATTTTATATGTAGTCATACAAAAATACATTCTAATAATTTATTTTTTTTACAGACCACAACCCAACACGGAGACGTTTTCAATAAAGACGCAGACCGTTATAATAACCAAGGTAAAACATTAACTTTAATTTTTTATTATTTTCCCTGTACATACTTCTTTTTCGCCAAGTTAGTATCTACCCACACATTTGACTTACTTTTCAAAAATCTGGATAAAATATATTAGCTCCAAACGTGTGGCAGTGTATATTTTTCTAAATAATTATTTGAATTATGTGATGTTTTGCAAATTACAACTGTATTATAATTCAATTTGATAATTTATGGTGTTTTTATAGATACACACTCTTCTTGCATTTTTTCAAAAAGCTGTGCCATCTACGTTTAATTTTTGAAAGTATGATAGCCAAGACGAGAACCAAAACCATGTTAAAAATATTTATGGTACCGCTAGATGGTAGGGCTGTCTATGATTTTCAAAAGTATTTTATCTATTGCGGGAATTTGTTTGAAAGTTTGTAAACATTTAAATTTTTGTAGAATATCGATGTTAAAAAATGAATAGAATGGTTTTTGATGCGAGTGAGTTGAGACTAAGTGATATCGAGGTGACAAAATTCATTTTGCGTTATGAATCTCGAGGAGATTGGGATTATTTGAATTTTTGTATTTGGGTGAGTTTTTTGTTTTTGTTGTTTTCGCTATGCAGGAAAGCGTTCTTACAATACGTTTTTAAACAAACTAAACATACCGACCCAGAATTTTCATCGCTTAAAAATCTCATATTCTAATTTAATACATTTATAATATGATAATAACTACTTTCATCGGATTAAATTATAAAGTTTCAATCGTTATTTCCTAATAATTTAAGACATTGGAAAACAACCATTTTCCTATTCACAACAATAATATTTTTTATAAGCACTATTTGTTTATATGCATTTTTAATGTTGCAATTTACCTACATATGAAAGCATTGCAAACTGTGACGTAATATATTTTTATCTACTCCAGAGATAACAAATAATATGAAATGCTTGTTACCTTCATTTTTATATTCTTGAATTTCAATACTTTCGTGCTTTCAAATAAAATAAAACTTAATAACACATATCGTAATATATGTGTAAAAAATATAAGTATGTATTATGTAATTTATTTATGTGATCTTGTATGCGCAAAATTATTTACTAGAATAATATTTAAGAGGCCCAAAGGGTTGTTTTGTGATTTATAGATTGTAAAAAAATAACGCACTCCCTTGAAAAAATAGCCTAAGTTATGGAAAATGAAGAAAAATTAAAATGCCCGCTTAAATATTATATTTAGTTTCATTTTATGCCGCGCCGTGCCGCGGGACAAAAATAAAGTTTGTTTTTGTCGCTAGATGGCAGTAACAACCATAATAACAACTTTTGTTTTCTTTGTGCTAACCTACGAGACAAATAAACTTTTTTTATTCCGTTTTACACTATTTTGAATTAAAATAGCCGATTGCTTGATAGATTTAGTATTTTTTTAAGCCAAACACATCTCCGACGAATTTTGAGAATGATGGAGGTAAGGGGGCATTCGTTTCATTGATCCAGACTCTCTCACACGAGTGAAAGAGACGAGTTTATTGCTGTTTCTCGCTTATTGTGGTAGTTGCCTGACAGGCCCGTACTCTGGTAAAATAAATAGTGATGATAAAAACGTGATCGCAATTTTTAAAAATTGTATATTATGTATGTACGTATGTAACTTTTTTTTTTTTTGTTTGTACGGCAGTAATGTAGGTAACTTTTTATAATTAATATAAATGTATGTAATAATTTTAAAATTGAATTTATGCAATAGGTACATACGGAGGTATTTATTTATCAGATTAGAAAAAAAAACTTTCCCAGTAGAAGTTTTTTGAGCCAGTTACCAAAGGAAATTTTTTACTTTTTTTTTTACTAAGTAAACATCAAAATTTATTTATTTATTTACAAATAAAGCACTTACTTACTTCAATTTACTTTTTATTGATTTTAACTGATTAGGAATACATACAAAGTTGTAAACGAATAATAGGAACAAGACGTTTTATATTTTGTAGTTGTACATAGTGTTTCTAGAAGCTCCATAGAACTTGCTTAAAAACTGTCTTAGCTTTCTTTTTTAGGTGTTCAAAAGAATACTTATGACTAGATTCCGTTGTTGACTGATAGTCAAATTTGTATAATAAATTCCCCGTAACGCGTTTTTATGAAAGAAAGATGAATTCGGCGAAGTTTTGGGTCCTCGACTCCGTCTGGGAGCATACCTGCGCGCCGGCGCGCCCCTCCCCGACCCGGCTCCGGGCCCGTCCCCCTCCCTGCGCGCCGCGTGCTCGGCTCCGAGCTCCGAGAGCCCGCCGCGGTGGCCATACTGCATACAGCCGCGGTCCTTACGACACCATACACGGCTCGGGTGAACACCATAACCTATAACCTCATGTTCCGCGAGTGATAACCCAGTGCTAACCTTTTGACAAGTTGACTCGATCGTGCTCTTTTTAACCATTCAGCGTGTTGTTTGCGGGCTACTGTCAACCTTCTAAGGGCCGCGAATGAGTGGCGGCGCCTCTCTCCAGAGCGGAGGATTGTATTTATGTCCATCTAGTCCAGAGACAGCTTCCAAACTGTGGGGCTCGGGGGCCTTCTTTCTTCCGCCGCAGGGGATGTACTATCCTGTAAGTACTCTTTATCCTACATTCCTCTCTCAGATCGCGGACCCGCGCTACAGATCCCGATCAACAATGTTTGTAGTTTGTATAGTGTATACTGTGTACCGCTCAATTGACCGCTTCGGGGAAGGCGTGTGGTTCTCGCTCCCTCTCGCTTCCTCACCAGTGTGACTCACCCGCTTGACTGAGATTTTTGTGAAGTAAACACGCGTTGTCGATCGCCCTTCTCGTTGTGTACAATGTGTTTCTCTCCCATCTCCGTTCTCGCATTCTCTTCTGCTTTCTGCTCTCTGTAACCGCTCCGCGCCGTCGGCGTCGACCGGCTGTCGGCTGACATTTGGAAATGATACGCTCCGTTTAGCGCTTGTTGTTTGACCTATGGGAAGATAGGATCGCCGCTGTGTCAACTTCTGTATGATAAACACGAGTAGATAAGTGCCCTCCCCCTTTCGCGGGAGATGCTGTGAAGTACCGCTGGGGGTTAGGTACCTACCGCGCGCCACCCTGTAGCTACAGCCAGTACCTATCCTAAGTGCTCGCGATGCAAGAGAACAGAGAAATAGGGAGATCTCTCCCTCTTCCCTTATCCCTCGTTCATTTTACTTCTATTTGTGTTGTAGGGGGGCGCAATAAATAATATTCATCTATCTAAATTCTGTAACCCTGCAGCCAGTTTCGAATTTTACGTAATAGGATATCTAATATTTTCAATATACGATCAAAGTTCTCCTAGTAAGTGTATCTTTGGTCCCCTGGCTTCACGCTACATTCTACCTTATTTATATAATGTAAACAATTATGTTTTGAATTCCTTATTTATGATTATAAACAAAGCGCACGTCGTGCTTCCGTTTATAAATGTGTTGCTATCTGCTCTCTGCCAGAACTTTTGGATACCCAGCGCAATATTGCAAAAAAAAACATGTTTACGTTTTGTGACGTATGACGACGATATTATAATATTACGAACTATTATAAGAAGTTGGAGTGAATAAACTCACACTGGTATTTTTTCCTAAACTGCTCGTCATAATATGGACGGTCATATTATTATGTTGTGTCCATTGCTCAGCCAACCACATCCACTTAAAATTTAACCAGGTGCTCGCACCCATCGCTGGCGCTGGTCAGAGAAACATTCAAATTACAATACGCATTTTACAATATTTTCCGTAACATGTACATGAATAAGCTCTAAGAATTATTCAATAAAAAATAAAATCTGTTTAAATTTTTAAGCTACATGATTGTATTTTAGATGTACTTAGGTATTTTGATTTTTATCTATCAAGCTCACTGCTCACTCTCGCCTAAATCTACCCAAGTGTTTTTAAAATACTTTTTATAGGTATTGTTGTGACTTTCTGTATGAGAAGTATTATAAACATTTAATCCCTATTTAAAAAATAAATAAATAAATAAAACAGTCGTAATTTAGTTTTACCCCTTAAAAAATTGCTTATAGATTTAAAATACAGTTGAGTAAGCTAACCATCGCAACATAAACATGTTCATTATATTAGTATGATTGAAATATAAAGGCAGGCATTTGAAATTATTTAAAAATATTAATATGCATATGAGAGGAAAAGCTTTCATGTTGATAATATCATTTATTTTATGTCCATTATAATAATGTTACGATAACCTTTTAATTTAAACCCATAATCATTCCCGTGCACTATCGCATACAATACTCAGTCGATAAGTAGGACCATTTGTATGATTTTTTGTTTGAAACATAATTATCGCTACATTTTAATGACGAATTTCAAAACAAAGGAATTTTCTAAACAATTTAATAGACAGAGACATACTTACTTATCTTATAATGTATTTATATCGCTATTCATGCTGGTATAAATGTAATCGTCATAACCGGTTATATTCAGAGACGTTAGAGGTTTATCTGTTTTTATTGCTGTGTATTGAAATGAGAAGCTCAAGATTATACATCTAAACTATGAAACAAATACATTATCAAGAAAACACACAAAATGTACGCGGTATACAGTACTTCATAATGCATCATTAGGGCCAAATAAATAAGGGCATTGGGAAAACAGGTTAATTGCTATTAAGGCGAAAAAAACGTATTTTCATTTTTACACCATTCTTTTTATTTTCAAAATTATGATGTATCTATATATACGATTTGTACATTTAATAAATTAAGTTAGGGATACTATACAGCCAACTGTGGCTAAAAATTACTAAAGTTCGTGTCCTGAAAAGGGTGATTTAAAAAAATGAGGCCTTAGGCTTTAAGGTACAGCAATTATTGGATTCCTAACGAGTCCTTTGAGTTCTACTTACTGTGTATTATCACTTTTATACAGTAATGTAAATATCATGACGCCATGTTCTCCATTAGATCTAATCTATGAAAATAATAATTAATATGTTTACTTATGTAAATAAGAACTGTTGCAGATGTACTGCATGTTCGTGATAACCCTTCTAAACAAAGGTATCAACTATCGAGGTATTCTTGAAAGGTATACTTACGATATTAAAATATGCATTCTTGGCACTAGATAATGATAAATTCTAATCAATGGTATTTCGTATTATATATTATTAGTAGTGATACAAAAAATTCAATAACATTCATGTGGTGAATAGTTTGTAACAAAGATGCCGGATAATTGATTCAAATGGTACTAATTATTATACTTAATAGATAAATAAAAAATAAGGCAATAACTAGATTGAATTGTATTAAATTATTAAATAGTCTTGCTTAGATTAGCTCGATATTTGATACTATAAGACATGAAGTTGCTAAAAGATTTTAAGGCAAAAATATTATACAAATAAATAATAGAACTTGGTTGAGGACTAGTTGTAGAGTCGAGAAGTCCGGATTAGAATCTTTAGGTTCGAATCCCAGAATCCCACACCAGCACAACTTGTTTTCTGCTTTCTGGTACAGTCATATCCGACTTTATGAAAGTAGCCCCGAAATGGAAATATTTGAATATACTTCAAAATTTTTTGATTTGACCCTCAGTTTTCGAGAAAATTGAGTACAAAGTAGATTTTTTTTCCGTTTTTTTTTTGCAAATCGTCATCATTCAATCGTCGTATTTAGTCAAATTAATACTATCCATAAAGAAAACGTTATTAAAAAACGTGTTTTAATAAGAATTTGAGCAATTTTACTTAATCTGCCATATTTATGAAAACTTTTGTAAGAAGAAAAAAAAAATTTTTTTTAGCTCAGATTAAAAAGTCATATTACACAATCGTCTCCAAATATGATGTATATTTACCAGTTTTCGGGTTGTACATCGAGTTTTGTTACACCCTGTATACAGTAAAATGATTTCTACTTAAGTAAATATTCGGGCTACCGTGCCCGAAGGTCGCAAGTTCGATTCCCGATGGGGGTCAATATGAAATATTTATTTTAATGTGATTTTCACATTATAGTACCTCTAACTCTGAAGCATTGACTAATAATTTTCCTCTTTGTGCTATTTCCATAATAAGTATCTGTGTAATCTTTCGCGTTACCTTTATTCCACCACTTTTCATAATGTTTTCACTCGGTAAATTTGAACGCTGATGTAGCTTATTTTATTGGATTACTTACCATTTTGTCCGACGAAAGATACTGGAATTGCGACGTGAATTTAATGAGAGGCGTGGTATTATTTAATAGGTACTCAACATGGTTTTAAATACTGCTCAGGATATTTAGTGCTAGCAAGTCATATTTATGAAGACGCCCATATTAAAATGTAACAAATTAATCGTCTTGTGTTGCACAACATACTGGGTACAACATTTTAGAAAAATGTTTAGCAGAACTATGTATTAGTGATAAATTTCGGTTGCACATGTACAAATGTACATACTACCAAATTATTGATAACACCATTGGTACTATATAAATATAAATAATAGAAGCTGAATAGGCTGTCCCAGTGAGAACGATTTTATTAAATATTTTTTGCAATAAATATGATAATTATATATTAATTATTAATAAGTAAAAAAGCTTTGCTGCACTGCGATCACAAACACAAGTATATCTACATGTTAATGTATCGCAGTTGTGATGCGTAGATATATATTATGACGGCAATCAGTAAATTGTCAAATAGATTATCGTAATTTACGTGTCACAACTGCGATATAGATGCGTTGGTGATCATAGGGCTGAAAAAGCTTACAAAAGAGTAGACAAGGTACTTTTTTATATTTTATACTCTCTCTATGACTGTTGTCATATTTTGATAATGAAGTTCACTTATGTATATTTTACTTGAGCCGACGACCTTGGGTGAGCACATGTTAAGCTGTAAAATGATTCTGTAGGGGAAAATACGCGCCAAAATTCTACCGTGTAGTGGTAAACCGATATACGTATTTGTACGTACGTGCACACAAACAAATCCTTCGGGTGCAACTCAAAGGAAGCGCATTTCTGAGCTTTTGTATGTATTTTTGGTATCGGTCCAAGTCCCTTCCTCCCGCGTCTCGAATACGTGTTTACTATGAACCTAATAACTACATATAAACATACACCCATACACATTATATTATCCAGATAGTCCGCTTACCGTTTGTTACGAGTATATGTGCAAGCGAGGAGAGACATTCGGCAGACTATTCAATTTTGAAAAGACGTAAAATAACAAACGAACAAATTCTTCTTATTTTATCTCCAGTTTTTTATTTCCGGATCAGTTGAATTATCTGTCTTTCGCAAAACTTCCATTCCTTCCAGATAAAATAAACTTATTTGATATGATAGGCACGTACCCTGCGGGTCTGTTTTGTTAAACTTTATTTTGTTTAATCCGACCGAAATTCTGATGTGGCAACATCAAGTTCATAATACTGTTTGATCTTTGAATTATCGGGCTTAGCTTATAGATTTAAAAGGTTTACATAGGAAGGATATTGTAGTCATGTATAAAACTGACCTGAATACATTATAACACGTCCAAAAGGTACTTTAGGCTTTGCGTATTTAAAACTATCTGACTTTTGAAAACTACACTTAAAATTTTTGAAACAATATTTCACAAAAACCTCGCTTTCGCAAATTAGTGAAATGTACATATTTTTATGAACACAATATACAAGATTGCTGCAGTTATTTTTTACGTGCTATTAAAACAGTTCGACATGTAAATATGGCAAACACATGCACCAACCCTGTTTCAACCCTCTACATTTGGAAGGGTAAAATGGATACCTTTATACCTAGGTACCTACATAATAATACTGTAACTAGTTCTTGGAATTACATTCCTCAGTTATTGTTATTGTACTAACTTGCAGGGTTTGGGTTTTATTTTGTATCTATTGAAAGTGGGTTTTATTCAGTGTAGGTATTTCGAGAAACCACGAACTTCACTGTCACTCGAGTTTGGAAGAAAATAAGTATTTTTATGTAAGAAGCTTGCAATGATTGAATAAAACACAAACATTAAAAAAACATAAATTTTTTGCAGATCTATCGATTTTGTGGAGATTTAACGAATCTATTGAAAATATACAACCGATTTATCGATTTTGAAGTCATTTCTATTTTAAGGCACTGATTTTAAAAATTATAAGCGCAGATAAATTCAGTCCATGAATAACTTTAGGAACTTCTACCGATTTTACAATTTGGTAACACTATTCATCTGTCAAATGGTCGATTCTTGATCTTTCGAATTTCAGATCTAAGATTTCTTTCTGTTAATTTCATCATTATATTCGCGGTTCTCGGCGTCCTGGTCGTCCACTGTTGACAATTCGCCGGGAGTTGGCGCCAGAGCTGCGGGACGTGGACTTGACTTGGGAGGATGCACGTGAGCTGGCGGCCGATCGCTTGGCCTGGAGGCAGTTTATGAAATCCATATGCTCCACATAGGGAGCGGATATGGTATGATGATGATGATGATCTCTGATTATATTACATTATATTCGTATTCGCCATCATAAAAACTTTATCAATGTTTAATTGTAATATCTATTGAATATTATACCGTCACTATCACCGCGGGTGATGCGCGCGCAGAAACTGTGTGCAAAACTGTATGATTTTAGCGTTCAATGTGAACTTGACACTACCTTATAGTTTTTTATCCAGTTTTTGCTTTATACGGGACAGTTTGCAAACTGTACAAGAAACTATAACAGTTTTCGGTCCCGTATAAACTGCGCTTTACTTGCGTGTTACCGAAATTAATCACTTACCGAATTTGATGTTTTCAGATACCATAACATTTTATATTTATATTATTACGTCCGATTCTAGGTTGAAATTGCATGGCTGCTAGATTTATCATTGTTCCACTTACTTGAATGTTTATCTAGCGATATTTAATTACTGTTTCAGAGCTAATTTTAACCGCTAGGACATTAGATCAATCTTCACTGCCAAAACGTGGATATTTCACGATAATCGTTTCGGATAGCGGCCGTCAAATTTTAAATAGCGACAGTTTTATGTCTCAAATGTTTTTATGTAGTCAGTTATAGTGACCAATGTACTGTGTATTGGAACTGGCGCTGTATATTGTGGGAGGGGCGGAATTGTAACAACGCAGGATTTATGAAATTCTGGTAACTTTTCTTCTAGATTTTACCGCCTAATTTTGACGTTTCGACTAAGAACGCAGTGTCGCGTACATTAATGGTTGTTTAGCTCACCGGTTACACACATCCCGTCTCTCGGGAGCATTTACGACCCTGTAGAAAAGCTAAAATGGAGTTTGATTCTGCATCGTGCGATATGAAAGCAGTCTCGTTATAGATCTGACTGACGATGTATGCTCAAAAATGTTTGTCCGTTTATTTTAGTGGGTCGTATTTTTAACATTTCCGTGTGGCGGTTTCATCGCGTTCAATACAATTTTGTTTATTACCTACCTTGCGTTTTACGTTAGAGTTATATGAACGTAAATAACGAGCTTAACACTACAGTACTGTAATTTATTTTATTTAACGTGTCAAACATAATATCGCGCACTCAACAATCTATATATGTATTTATGTAGTTATGTATCTAACTGCCGAACTCCCGAGTGTTTGTTTCAACTAATCAAATACCTATTTATTGGCTCCGGCAACAAAAAATGCTCCAAGCAATGGCGGGCAAGGTCGAAATTAAACGCGATAGACAAGTAGCTACGTTAACGTGTATTATATTTGTATAATTCGAAGTATTCGTTAGTAAATAAAAAACGATCAATCCTTCTCTATTCGCCCTTCACGTATGGCGGTTAGCGATTGGCTCAGGCTCTGCATTGTTATTTTGGTGAATTTATAGCATCCACCACCGACTAAAGCGTTATTAGGATTTACCATGCTGAATTTTAATATTTCATCGCCTCTCTTTTTCACATCTCCCATTGTGAGCACAAGCTTGTTCAAGCTTAGACGGTTAAGGAGGAATTGAACCCAAGCTCGTGAATTTGTTATTTAATTCGCCGTAAACATTCGTAATTATTCATTTTTATATCCCTACAGAGATGAGTAGAATTTTTTCAAAATCAAAAATGTTACTGGTGTGGATATTCGGAAATATGTTGTAATACCTACATAAGTTCTATCATAACAGTGGGAATATTCATATTCCTGGTTGAAAAAATTCTACTCATCTCTGTTTATAAAATAACTACTCCCGTCTTGGGATTAAAATCCAGATAATGGAAAATGTTGTATGTTAAATTAATAACTAAAATATGGCAATGTTCCAGCTGCTAGTGGCGAGCGAAACTGCAGACTCCGGAGAGCGCAGTCGCCCCCGCGGTGGCCCAGCCGCCGCGTTCGCAGCCCACCAGGAGCCGGCGGACGGGGGCGCAGGGGGCGGGGGGGGCAGGAGGTCAGGCAGGTCATCATGCCCACCATATCCAACCAGGGGGGCCAGAATATACTGCCACGGTGAGTTGGGTTTATTGTATTTAGTACCGTAGCATAGATGGCATCCGGGTACAGGGTTAACGCCAGTTATGGACACAACCAAATTGTTATTATACACCGTGTAACAAAACTCGACTGAATCCTACATCACATTTGGAGTCGATCTTTGTAGAGTAAATTTTTTTGATTTGACCATTTTGAGAAAATAAATTTTTGCAAATTGTTATCAATATAATGGATTTTATAAGAATTTGTGCAATTTTACTTAATCCGCGGTACTTATGAAAGCTTATGAAGGATGTAGATTCACCAGTTTTCGGGTTGTACTACGACGTATTGCACAAAATATGTGGGCGAAAAACGGAAGCTTTTCTGCGCTTTTGTTGACCTGCAAAAAGCATTTGATCGTGTTGATAGGAAAAAGCTATGGATGGTTGAGTATGGAGTGAACGACAACCTTGTCCGCGCTATTGCTTCCTTGTACAAAGACAGTGTAGCGTGTGTAAGGGTAAATGGGTCATTCACGTCGTGGTTTGACATCCCAAAAGGAGTCAAACAGGGATGTGTGATGTCACCATGGTTGTTTAACATATACATGGATAATTGTATGAAAGAGTTGAAAAATATGGGCGTGGGAGCGAGAATGAGTGGTATGATTGTTAGTTGCCTTTTGTACGCCGATGATGCAGTGCTTCTTGCTGATAGCGAAGAAGAATTGCAGTCCTTGGTTACAAAGGTTTACGATGTGTGCAAGGAGAGTGATCTATTAATGAACGTGGAAAAGTCAATGTGATGGTTTTTGAAAGAAATGAAAATATGACTAAGTGTAAGATTGTAGTAAATAGCGATAGCTTGAAACAGGTGGAAGAATTTGTATATCTGGGAAGCATGTTCACAAGTGATGGAAATATGGACAAGGACATTGAAAGGAGGGTTAGTGCCGGTAACAGAATTAATGGTGCCTTAAAGTCGGTAGTATCTAATAAGTGCTTATCAAAAGAGGCTAAATTGGCAGTGCATAATGGAGTTCTGGTACCAACCCTTATGTATGGAAGCGAAGCATGGAGTTGGAAAAATAAGGATGAAAGTAAATTGAATGCAGTTGAAATGCGATCTCTCAGGCGAATGTGTGGTAAAACTATGTATGATAGGTGCACTAATGTTGAAATTAGAGCAGAATGCAAGGCTGAGATAAGCATTATCGACAAAATTAAGAAAGGTCTTTTACGTTGGTTCGGTCATGTAGAGCGAATGGATGATGAAAGAACGGCTAAAAAAATATATGATGCAACTGTGCCTGGATGTAGAAATCGAGGAAGGCCGAGAAAGACATGGCATGATCAAGTAAAACAAGTGCTTGAAAGTGGGCATGTAAGAAGTCGGAATAATCGACGTGCGTGCATGAGAAGATGTATGAATGTGGAGGAAGCAAGAGAAGTGTGCCAGGACAGAGTGGTGTGGCGTTCTATCCTCTCTGCCTACCCCTTCGGGGAAATGGCGTGATGGTTAGTTAGTTAGTTAGTTAGTTATATAGTATAATATTTGGAGTAGTAGTAAATATTTGGGTTAGTACCTCTAACTCTGAAGCATTGACTAATAATTTTCCTCTTTGTGCTATTTCCATAATAAGTATCTGTGTATACTAAGTCTCTTTCGCGTTACCTTTATTCTACCACTTTTCATAATGTTTCCACTCGGTAAATTTGAACGCTGATGTAGCTTATTTTATTGGATTACTTACCATTTTGTCCGACGAAAGATACTGGAATTGCGACGTGAATTTAATGAGAGGCGTGGTATTATTTAGTAGGTACTCAACATGGTTTTAAATACTGCTCAGGATATTTAGTGCAAGCAAGTCATATTTATGAAAACGCCCATATTAAAATGTAACAAATTAATCGTCTTGTGTTGCACACATACTGGGTACAACATTTTAGAAAAATGTGTAGCAGAACTATGTATTTGTGATAAATTTAGGTTGTACATGTACAAATGTACATACTACCAAATTATTGATAACACCATTGGTACTATATAAATATAAATAATATAAGCTGAATAGGCTGTCCCAGTGAGAACGATTTAATTAAATATTTTTATTGTACATTACTTATTATATAAATATGATTATTATATATTAATTATTAATAAGTTAAAATGCTTTGCTGCACTGCGATCACAAACATAAGTATATCTAAATGTTAATGTATCGCAGTTGTGATGCGTAGATATATATTATGACGGCAATCAGTAAATTGTCAAATAGATTATCGTTATTTATGTGTCACAACTGCGATATAGATGCGTTCGTTGCGATATAGGGCTGAAAAAGCTTACAAAAGAGTAGAGACAAGGTACTTTTTTAAAATATTTTTTATGCTCTCTCTATGACTGTTGTCATATTTTGATAATGAAGTTCACTTATGTATATTTTACTTGAGCCGACGACCTTGGGTGAGCACATGTTAAGCTGTAAAATTATTCTGTAGGGGAAAATACGCCCAAAATTCTACCGGTCTCGACAGTAGTGGTAAACCGATATACGTATTTGTACGTACGTGCACACAAACAAATCCTTCGGGTGCAACTCAAAGGAAGCGCATTCTGAGCTTTTGTATGTATTTTTGGTATCGGTCCAAGTCCCTTCCTCCCGCGTCTCGAATACGTGTTTACTATGAACCTAATAACTACATATAAACATACACCCATACACATTATATTATCCAGATAGTCCGCTTACTGTTTGTACGAGTATATGTGCAAGCGAGGAGAGACATTCGGCAGACTATTCAATTTTGGAAAGACGTAAAATAACAAACGAACAAATCCTTCTTATTTTATCTCCAGTTTTTTTATTTCCGGATCAGTTGAATTATCTGTCTTTCGCAAAACTTCCATTCCTTCCAGATAAAATAAACTTATTTGATATGATAGGCACGTACCTGTGGGTCTGTTTTGTTAAACTTTATTTTGTTTAATCCGACCGAAATTCTGATGTGGCAACATCAAGTTCATAATACTGTTTGATCTTTGAATTATCGGGTTTAGCTTATAGGTTTAAAAGGTTTACATAGGAAGGATATTGTAGTCATGTATAAAACTGACCTGAATACATTATAACACGTCAAAAGGTACTTTAGGCTTTGCGTATTTAAAACTATCTGAATTTTGAAAAACTACACTAAAATTTTTGAAACAATATTTCACAAAAACCTCGCTTTCGCAAATTAGTGAAATGTACATATTTTTATGAACACAATATACAAGATTGCTGCAGTTACTTTTTACGTGCTATTAAAACAGTTCGACATGTAAATATGGCAAACACATGCACCAACCCCTGTTTCAACCCTCTACATTTGGAAGGGTAAAATGGATACCTTTATACCTAGGTACCTACATAATAATACTGTAACTAGTTCTTGGAATTACATTCCTCAGTTATTGTTATTGTACTAACTTGCAGGGTTTGGGTTTTATTTTGTATCTATTGAAAGTGGGTTTTATTCAGTGTAGGTACTTCGAGAAACCACGAACTTCACTGTCACTCGAGTTTGGAAGAAAATAAGTATTTTTATGTAAGAAGCTTGCAATGATTGAATAAAACACAAACATTAAAAAAACATAATTTTTTTGCAGATCTATCGATTTTGTGGAGATTTAACGAATCTATTGAAAATATACAACTGATTTATCGATTTTGAAGTCATTTCTATTTTAAGGCACTGATTTTATAAAATTATAAGCGCAGATAAATTCAGTCCATGAATAACTTTAGGAACTTCTACCGATTTTACAATTTGGTAACACTATTCATCTGTCAAATGGTCGATACTTGATCTTTCGAATTTAGATCTAAGATTTCTGTTAATATCATTATATTCGCGGTTCTCGGCGTCCTGGTCGTCCACTGTTGACAATTCGCCGGGAGTTGGCGCCAGAGCTGCGGGACGTGGACTTGACTTGGGAGGATGCACGTGAGCTGGCGGCCGATCGCTTGGCCTGGAGGCAGTTTATGAAATCCATATGCTCCACATAGGGAGCGGATATGGTATGATGATGATGATGATCTCTGATTATATTACATTATATTCGTATTCGCCATCATAAAACTTTATCAATGTTTAATTGTAATATCTATTGAATATTATACCGTCACTATCACCGCGGGTGATGCGCGCGCAGAAACTGTGTGTAAAACTGTATGATTTTAGCGTTCAATGTGAACTTGACACTACCTTATAGTTTTTCATCCAGTTTGCTTTATACGGGACAGTTTGCAAACTTTACAAGAAACTATACAGTTTTCGGTCCCGTATAAACTGCGCTTTACTTGCGTGTTACCGAAATTAATCACTTACCGAATTTGATGTTTTCAGATACATAACATTTATATTATTACGTCCGATTCTAGGTTGAAATAGCTGGCTGCTAGATTTATCATTGTTCCACTTACTTGAATGTTTATCTAGCGATTGATTTAATTACTGTTTCAGAGCTAATTTTAACCGCTAGGACATAAGATCAATCGTGGATATTTCACGATAATCGTTTCGGATAGCGGCCGTCAAATTTTAAATAGCGACAGTTTTATGTCTCAAATGTTTTTATGTAGTCAGTTATAGTGACCAATTTACTGTGTATTGGAACTGGCGTATATTGTGGGAGGGGCGGAATTGTAACAACGCGGGATTTATGAACATTCTGGTAACTTTTCTTCTAGATTTTACCGCCTAATTTTGACATTTCGACTAAGAACGTGTCGCGTACATTAATGGTTGTTTAGCTCACCGGTTACACATCCCGTCTCTCGGGACATTTACGACCCTGTAGAAAAGTTAATGTAGTTTGATTCTGCATCGTGCGATATGAAAGCAGTCTCGTTATAGATCTGACTGACGATGAATGCTCAAAAATGTTTGTCCGTTTATTTTAGTGGGTCGTATTTTTAACATTTCCGTGTGGCGTGTTTCATCGCGTTCAATACAATTTTGTTTATTACCTACCTTGCGTTTTACGTTAGAGTTATTCGAACGTAAATAACGAGCTTAAACACTACAGTACTGTAATTTATTTATTTAACGTGTCAACATAATATCGCGCACTCAACAATATATATATATGTATTTATGTAGTTATGTATCTAACTGCCGAACTCCCGAGTGTTTGTTTCAACAATCAAATACCTATTTATTGGCTCCGGCAACAAAAAATGCTCTAAGCAATGGCGGGCAAGGTCGAAATTAAACGCGATAGACAAGTAGCTACGTTAACGTGTATTATAATATTTGTATAATTCGAGGTATTCGTTAGTAAAATGAAACCGATCAATCCCTTCTCTATTCGCCCTTCACGTATGGCGGTTAGCGATTGGCTCAGGCTCTGCATTGTTACTTTTGGTGAATTTATAGCATCCACTCTTTTCACATCTCCCCATTGTGGCTTACAAACGGGTTCCATTTTGATTTTAGTTTTTGGCAGCTTAATAATCGGCGTTTCTGCAAGCGTTGGAGATTAATTTTATTTTCTTGTAAGCTCTGTGACATTTTCCAGAGCAATCGATTCCGGGGTGTTGAGGTTTAGTGGTCCCTCTATTTGCGAAGGGTCCAATAGGATTAACTGTCTCATCAAAATTTCAATTCTCTCGCACCTTTACGTGCTTTAGGCCTTACAGACCCACCACACCACTCTCATTCTGCGACAATTTAATTTGATTCATAGTATTTTACGCACCTACCTAAATATTTATTAGGCTATGTTTCCTATCGAATATTCTATTCGCAGTAAAACATTAAGATTTGGGTTGATCGAATTATTCCTAACAATTCGCAGCGAATTCTTCCCGCAGTAAATTTGGCTTGATTGTGAATTTTCCTCAGTGCTTCAAGCGAAGTTCATATCGCAAAGGTATTACGTACATACTTTTATTCTATTTACATAACTATGCGGCGGCGGATACCATCTATTCGTAGATCCGAACTAAAAGGTCGTCGACATTCTAATTCAATACCGATGATTTATACTGATTTCTTATATTTTTTGTAAATTAAGCGTATTGTACTTATTGTCTATTTTATCAATTGAATACATTGGCTATCTATGGACTCGTATGTAACAACATACATATTAAGTACAGAGTCCGTATGTAAAACAAATATCTGGACAAAGACCTGAATATAACATAATTCAAAATTGACATTTAGCTCAACAGGTCGTCAGACAGAGACGAATAGAACATAAATTCGTCCAAGTTTGGAAGGGAATATATTGGATATCTAGGCGTTTACAGGGCTTATTGACCTGTCATTGGCTGGGTCAAGTGGCCACTTGATGTTTTTTACAAACATTCCCCATTTCACCCAGGGTTTGATATCCATATCTGCCAATATACAGTAAAATGGCGGCGCGACGCTTCACATATCTATGAACACTCTCTGCCATCCATTGAGAAAATTGCTAAGATTTTAGCAGAAACCTTTATGATTGCAAGTTAGATTCTTACCGAATTATATCACTTACTGGAAACGCCATCTGCCAAATTTGTTATGCTTATAAGCATTACCAGCTCCTAGTTGATTATGACATATTCAATTCAGGTTTTCAC
Organism: Micrasema minimum; assembly: GCA_022494985.1. Lineage (NCBI taxonomy): Eukaryota > Metazoa > Arthropoda > Insecta > Trichoptera > Brachycentridae > Micrasema > Micrasema minimum. Next base: position 17,971 of record JAGVSP010000148.1, on the reverse strand, counting down.
TCAAATATTATTTTTAATAACTGGTAAAACATGCAAATGATTGTAAATATTTCGGCATGAACTAATATCTTAGTCCTTTTTAAGTTAATACGGAGAAAGATGGCACAAGTTCGAACATCAGTATTTTTACATATAATTACGAAGTTCCCGAAAATTGATCACTTCCATCAGCATTTCAAAAATGTATCAGGGTAGTTTGTACATGAATTTATTCTATAATAGTAATTTTAAAAAAAAAAATAATTTAAACGGTAACTGAAAAGGCTTTTTTTCTGATGAAAAATATAATTAAATAAAAAAATCTGGTTATCTTTTATAGATTAAAATACCTAAATACTAGGTATTCAGCTAAAATTTAGTTTTGGCCTGAACACATATTAAGTACAGAGTCCGTATGTAAAACAAATATCTGGACAAAGACCTATTAATAATAATCAACAGTAAGTGAATATAACATAATTCAATCCCAAACAATTTTCAACACTTTTAGATAGCGCGTCCGTCAGTCTTCTTTGTAAATTAATGCTTCCAATTAATGTGCATTAAATAATGAAAATACCGCATCGCTGGACATCAGAAAATAGGAAAGAAGTATCTGGAGTCAGGTGCGAGTGGAGAAGTTTCTTGGAGGCAACCAGAACCCTCGATGGGTTTATAGCTCAGAGATAGCGATGAAGAAAGAAATGGCACTTTTTCCGTTGTTAATTTTTTTTGTTATAGAAAATTGTCTGTTAATTTTCCCTCATGGATTGTTTAAAAATATATCAAAGTGTTATATTTAAACACCGTATACATTGTTATGTCATTGTCTATAGTATTTGTAACTCAGGAATATCATGTATCATATACGGAAAATCTAAATCCTAGTAACCAGATGTCCGACGTTATTGATGACACATGATGATGAAAGACAATAAGACGCGTTATGACTTATGACCATATCCCGGATTTTATGTCTCGCCCTTCCTAAGGGAAAATAAAGGTACCTAATGGTGTTTTACCGGTTTTACCCACCGACCTAAACCAAAACATGGCGACTTATTGTTTTTTCTTAGTTCTTACCTGCCTGTTGTTCCCTCAAATTTTACTTTACCAAAGTACTTACTAATAATAAATCGTGCTCCATGCTCAGTTTATATATATAGACATAAAAAATGTCCAAAAAATACTGCTTTAGTTCTGAATCTCTAGGAGAAATACGAGCACCTGAAAATATTTTAAACTTTAGGTATAAATTTCAAGATGATACCCAAATATATTTTTAAATTTATTTCGCTTTTTTTGCTTGTATATGTATATAAGTCCTGGATTTCCTCCAACCTGACTTTTCCAAAGGACAATGTTCGACGCGAGTTTCTTCATTTTTTTTCAAATTTCACTTCCAATCAACTCGTTCCACACTTGGCTGTCAACATTTTACCTTCTTGATAAGTAGTCATACAGAGTGCTAAGTGATAGTAATCCTCCTAATAAATGGAATAAACGACTAAACTACACTCGCGCAAGGTTATTACTTTGAATTATTATGATTAAATTCATAAATTCACGAAAGTTTCTGAAGATATAACAAATTTCATCACCCGTGTATGCCATTAGCGTGATTTTACACCTAACCCACATTTAAATGCCTTCTATTATTTCTTAATGCATATTTTTAATTACTCTTCACTCTTTGTAATTACGGACCGAGACACTTAACGCTAATTAAACCGAATGAAGAGAGCTAGAGAACTTGCTTTTATTAAAGTTTAATACCTTTCAGTGGAAAATCGAGGAAAAATCACTTGAAAACTTATTTATTCATTAAAAACCGTTCAACAAAACCCGATGTACAAGCGGGAAACCAGTGAATCTATATCATATTTGGAGTCGATTTTGTAGTTTTTTTTTATTTGACCCATATTTTTCGAGAAAATTGAGTAAGAAGTTGATTGTTATCAAATATAATTAATTTAGTTATTTTAAACTAACCATAAAGAAAACAATAGCAAAAAATTGCAAATTTTAATTATGAATTTGTGCAAAAAAAATAAAGACTTCATATTACACATTCGAATGCAAATTCTTAACATAAAATAGAGTTACTTATTTTGTATTTACTTATGGAAAGCCTATAACGTGGAAAAAAAAATAAAGTCATATTACACATTCGAATCCAAATATTATAACTAACTAACTACATCATTTCGAAGGGGTAGGCAGAGAGGATAGAACGCCATCTGTCCTGGCATAATTCTCTTGAGTCCACATTCATATTTTGCACGCACGTCGATTATTCGATTCTTACATGCCCACTTTCAAGCATTTGTTTTACTTGATCATGCATGTCTTTCTCGGCCTTCCTCGACTTCTAATCCAGGCTAGTATCATATGTTTTTTTACCGTTCTTTCATCATCCATTCGCTTACACAACCAACGTAAAGACCTTTCGTTATTTTGTCATAATGCTTATCTCAAATGTCATATTACACATTCGTGCACCAAATATTATGATGTAGATTTTTCAGTTTTCGGGTGTGTACTACGATTTTTGTTACAGCGTGTGTAAATTTTTCTCATTAAGCTGTCAAAAGGCACACTATAAAAGATTGGTAGTAAAATATTCCTTTTTAGTTTCTAAAAAATCATGTAGTATGTAGAATAGAAAATTGAACCCACACTATAAAAAAAATAGTTAATGAGCTTTCACATTTTTCCATTCTAACATAAATTAGTATAAAAAAGTATGTTTATCGATAGTCATAAAATTCTTTAACAATTTTATAAACTTCATCGTGTTTCTAAATTAATTATCCTCTGACATACATAATATTGCGATAGGAAATATTGAAGTGACTAGATCTAAAACTGTCCCCATCTTTATCGTCATCAACATGTCAATATCCTTGGGAATATCTCTCGCTACATTCTGTAGATAAATTGATGCGCATATTCTAGGAAATAAATGTCGAGCGTCTAAAATAATAGAAAATTTACTATCGATTTAAATTACGATGTTGAAGTATCAAGTATCCTTCCAAGTCAATAAATTGCGAGAAAAAAAAATGATACAGGTTTTTATTCTATCAATAAGAACCTACCTAAGTCAATAATAATATTTTAACAAAAAAGTTTGCATGGGCGAATTTTTTAGTTAATTTTGATAATAAAACTAATCTTCGCTGAAAAACATAGATACAGAGAATGGCTCAATTTCTTCAAAGAAAAAAAAGTATTTGTACTACCTACATTTTTTAAAATTTTCTTTATTTTGGAACTCAAATGTAATACAATTTTTTTTAAATATATACGTTAACAACACATTATTAAAACAAAAAAAAGAGATCTTACTATTAAACGTAGATACATAATTACATACAATACATTATAGGTAAAGCTGCGTGTGGTGTGTAGTGTGTAAGCGTTAGACTGTGATCTTACATTTTTCAAGCATTTTACTTGTACAGAAATGAGAAACAGAACATAAAAAAATTTAGGGATTTAAACGTATAAATTTCTTCCTGTTGTTTGGTATATATCTAAATTGCATGTTTATTATCTTCATTTTTCATTTGATACGTCTAATATTGGTACATATATAAAAAATTACGTATCCTATGCTAAAAATTAATTGACGCGTCCGTCCACCTTGGTTGATATTTTGGTGATAGCCAATAAATTCTTTGATCCTATTTAATCCTATGGATTGGTTTGTCGGCAATTCGGAAATAAATGGGTATAAAATAACCCACGTATCTCTATGCCTAGCCTATTGCGGTAGGTCTGGGCCTGAGAGGGGTGTGCTAAATTCGCCATTTAAGAAACTTTGTTTTCCTTAATTTGCTCATTTAGGGGGGGACAAATTGGGTCAATACATTTCTCGCGTGTTCGTCGTTCTTACTACGTACCAGAATTAGCACCTTCAGCAGTTGTATGATCTAAATGTTTCCGTAATAATTCAATTATTGCTAGTTAAATATTGGATAGGGACGAAGAATGTTGTCTTAATGCTTTTTTAATAAGACTGGCGTGCCATGGGCGGAAAAAAATACTATGCAACTAACATAAGTGCTGTTTAGCATTTAAAATGAAGTAGGTATATGTATTATGTGATACGTGCTCTAAATCTAAATCATGTTTCTATGCCTACTTCTGTATATATCAGTTTCATGATATTATCTTTAAGAAATCCAGTGATTTTTCATTCTTAAATCTGCGGTAGGTAGTACTTATTAAAGCCTATACGAAAAAAATTTTTTAACATATTTTTTTAATTATTTTTGTAACATAAAATAGAGTTGCTTATTTTGTATTTACCAATTAATGGTCACATACAGCTTTCAGCAAATAATGTAACATCTCCTTTAACAAGTAATGCGTAAATTACGATACTGAAAACAAATTTTATATATGTACACCTTAATCTCTGGTCAGTACTTTGTTCCTTCCAAAGTTGCACACAGCAGAAAATGACTTTTTCTAGACAGCTTTTATATCGGTAGGTACTCTGTACATCATTAGTTTGTGTTTGAGTAGATTTAATGCATATTTTATATTAAAATGTATTATGATTCCTTGGTATTCCCTGTATATGGGTACAGCTTAAAGGATTTTTCTCATTTGCGATGCGAAGGAGCTGCTTGAATTTCGGGAAATTATTCATTGGATAAACCGCTACTTTGGGTGGCTTTATCGGATATTTTAAAATTAATTTATACAGACTAACATCATTTGCCGGAATGAAACTAAAATATACCGAAAGACGACCTTAACCTCTACGTGAAGTGCTAAAACATCCATCTATGTGGCATTCAATTTAATTAACCATGTTTTAAGAATAAAATAATTGAATATCAACAGAAGAACACATTTTTTATTTCTGTTGTAATGAAAACATTCTGTAGATTTTATTCAGTAAGCTTGTCGAATAATATTACCATTTACGATACCTGGTCTTCCTAAATTTTAATTACCGTTAATCGGCCATAGTTTGAAAGCGATACGCGGCATTTCTTTTGACTATCGCTGTAATGACATTACTAGTAATGTATTACACACTCGTGTGTATATTAGATGTTTAAATATGACCGTTGATTACTTTTATTAATAGATTTGGCACTTAGTGAGTAAATCACTCACATACAAACTTTGTTTATATATTTTATATTTTTTTGATCTCTAATGGATACCATTAAAACCCATATATATAAATTTATTAACTTGGAAACATTTCGGTTATAATAACAGGATTATAATTTTGAATTATTTGTGATGCTTGATTTTTCTAATTACGGTCTTAACGCATATTTTTTCTAGAAAAAAAAAACATAAAACGAGATATCTCGCTTTGAAAAGAGTGCCTAGTGGCACCATGTGTCTGCAGTAAATGCCATGTTGGATTTCGGTGAAATTTGAAATCACGAACCAGTCGTTGGGAAAGCGGGAAAACGGGGGGTGCTAGTTGGTATGTAGTATTAGTAATACAGCTAGATTTTGCCTCATTTCCATACAGTTTCCAACGGAACAAGCCACCAGCTTCCTAGGAACTTCTGTGCGCCTAATTGCGTAACTAATGCTAACATATATACTATGCCAGTTACCTTTTTTGACGCATTCCCTTTTATTGCGCAGAGATAGGGGCCCATTATCCTTTGTGTAATGAATATAATTAATTTTAATTACTCGGCAATGAAATTAGTGCCTGCGCCTACCGTTATCAACCAGGGAAAAAGCATATTTACGTTTGTAGAAAGTAAAATAGATACGATTTATACTGTAAATCACTTGAATTTATTTTAAATTGCGTTCCAGAGCATATCACGTAAAAAAACGAAACAGATTTTCAATTTTCCAACATAATCAAATCTACCGAGTACAAACTGGAAAATAAATTAACATCAGGAATATTATTCAATTTTTCCATATTAATAATATTCTCAATATGTCCTTAGAACTTTCCTCGTAGTATTGTGATATCTTGGAGGTCCTTTTTAGGTGATCATCCCTTGGGAGCCACATTCGTTTCCTTTTCCTTCTTTTCTCATCAAACAAAAAATCTTTTCCCTCACTAAAATGATAAAAGTTTTCCCTTCAATAGTTTGCCTTTTTTCTGTTGATCGATCTGTTAGTACTTTCTTTTAAGAAGTTTATTGATATTTAAAGCGTTTCTCCTAAAAAGTAAGGAAACTATAGCATTATAGAATGTATGGAACTAGAATTACATTTTAAGTAAAAATAGCCGAAATTATATAATTTGTTTAGATTTTTTTATCCCTGCTCTTAATAAATGTTGATAGCGCATTTTTGTTAGTTTATATATTGTTTTTTCTTAAAAATGTATATTTTTTTATACAAAATATATTTATGGGTTCACAAATTAATTTGTAACAAAATCCTTGTTCATTGTGGAAACGGTGTTAGGGTTTTGACTTAAAGCAAAATAATAGTTTTTTTAGAAGCTCTTTAAAAAGATTATCCATAAAATCAATTATTAGATTTTTTGTTATTGCCATATTATATTGATTTATTTGTTTTTATTAAGAAGGTTCTATGTGCTTCTGAACCTTTCTAAAACCACTTCAAGGTTTCCTTGCAGGTGCAAAGTTATCCGCATATCTCATTCATGAATGAAATCAGCACATCTAACCGGTCCTAGACTCGAGACTCTAACCCAGAATCTTAAACTCAACCTACATACATATGGAAGGGTTTTAGTTATTCATTCCATTCTTGTGCCCGATCCTCGTCTTCTATTTCGGTCCCATGTCTTGACCCATATTATCACCAGAGGAATCACAATTCAGAGATCTAACGTATAAACAAATAGGTGGAGTTATAGTACAATGCTTAACTCTTTTAACTTGTTCTAAAAACCGGATCGATACAGATCTCTACGCGTGAAATCGATCTAGTTACTAATACTACATTTTTTTAACACCGCAATATGATCTCTATCTTGTGGCTATATTACAAACTCTTTTATTAAAAGTTTTGGTATAAATTGATTTTAAATCAGGTGTTTGCTTTTCAGAAAGGCGCTGGTAGTTTCAGTTTACTGTTTTACAGTAGAAGATTTCAATTTACTGTTTTACAGTAGAGCGGTTTTTTAGAATTTTCGCAAAGCTTTTCAAAAAACATTTCTGATCATTACGCTTTTTAAAACAGGCAATTTTGTAGTCTCCCGATTCTGAATAAAGCAGATGGTCCAACGTTGAACAATAGAGCCATATTTAAAATTGTATGGGATCCTTGCTGTAAAGGGACTGTGTAACTCTCATCTGCAAAGCTCTCTGTCCTTTTTTAATTCGACCTCAAACAGACCTCTCCACCCGCATCGTGTTCTGTTATTTGTGGTCTTAGGAAGTTTGTTTGTTGTTTTTCAACGAAAGCCGAAGGTTATATTATTCAAAAGCGCACATAAACAATTTCGAAACTTTGACCAAACAATCCTAGATTCGATTATAATAGAGATGTTATCGTTCTGCGCTACCTTTGAGTCCGATAATTATTATTATACCTCACTCGAAGCACCGCATCGAAATAGATGAAAATATTTGGTTAATAAGTTATATTCTGCTAGCTAGCATCACCGCTGATTATTTTTACTTCCGCTGAATTATAAATATTTAGTCCGGTAAGAATGATATGACAGTACTGGTAGTTAATGGGGCACATTTTATCTCTCGACAACTCGAATAAAAACTCTTGCAAAAACATTCGCCGACCCTAGTTAGCCCTTGTTTATTTCCTCTCATCGACTTTAATGTCTTTTTTATGCCTTTCATCAGTAGCTTCTCATCCAGCTCATATCGGTACTTAGTCATCAGTGTAAAAGGAAGTTTTTCAACAATTTAACCATATTAAGTTTGCTAATTAATGTAGGTGATTAAACTGATTTATAAACTGCACATTTATAAGTATACCTTTTTTACCGCTTTTTAAAACTATTCATCTTAATTAAAATAATACCCAATGGTCATCATCTGAGACCTATACCGGTTTTTTTTTCTAAACCGGTATTAATCAAGAACACGGACATGACGCGAAATTATTCAAGGCCTTACTGCCTATTCCATTTTTCACAATAGATATTTTGGTTCTCGTTTAACACCATGTTTTGTACCGGCCAACAGTTGTATAATATTGTGTTTTGGTGTCAACGTGAAATAGATTGATAGCCGAACACGGGTTAGATTTTCAAGCGTAATAATAATTGAAGATTTAATACAGTTTTTTTTGTCTTCTTAGATGCAAGAAAAATCAGGTTTTAATACAAAAATAATGTTTTCCTATGTGATGTAATTCAATACATAAACTGTATTCGCTGGATTTAATATTCTCGTAAAATGCTGAATTTTATTTTCACTGTGGAACAGGTTTATCTAAATCCTAAATAATTTCAACTTGAAGGTAATCGATAGCCTTCATTAGGGAAAAAATCGATCATCGAATACCAAGCGGTAATCTTTCAATAATTCATCGTATCGGATTCCTCATAGCGTATCAATCAAAAATATATATTGAATGTCTGTTTATCTGCTGTACCCTCGGAATTAAGTAATTGGAGATTCTATCAATTCGTATCAAAGAACTAATCGTATATCATTTTTTAACATTCTTGATGTAATATTTTCGTGTGTACATGGCTGAATTTTTATAGTATTTGTTATTTATTATTTATATCAAATATGTACATTTATTACATGCATTTCCCATGAGTTACATTATTATTCATTAGTTACATTATTTCCAAAGTTCCTTTCGGTTTATTTAATGTTTTATCAGGATTCCCAAAATATTTTTTGACCATGTTAGGTTTTCAGTAAAATAATGTTAAAATCATGTAGAATGGTAACAGAGCTGACACCCCCTCTCTCTCTCTCTGGGGTCTGAAGTGAAGTGATATTCTGAGGAAATGAACATTGTGAAGTGGGTGGGATGGGAAGGCGTTATGGTAACCGGAAATAATATTGTTTTTAGAAAATTTTGTGGTGTTTGAGCAACTATTTTTTTACACTAATGAAAAACAACCCAACAGTTGGTTAATTCTTTATTAATATTATGTAATAATTCCCCAATTATAAGTCAAAACCCTACGTTATAAAAACTATTTTTGAAAATGTCCTTATAATTTTTAGCTGAACAAATATTTCTGTACCTGTTACATAATTAATTATATAATAGAGACCTTTTTTTTTTTTTTTTTTTTTTTTTTTTTTCTTTTTATCCTTTTCAATTCTTTATATTTGTGGGCATCTTGAGAAATGTTTATACTTTACACACATATATGTAATATTTATCTCTGTGTACCTTATATTATGCATTTAATATAGGTTTAATTTTAATCATAATTTAATTTTGTTAAGCGCCCTTGAGGTAATAGTTTACAAAAACGGCGCTATAGAAATTATCCATTTTTATTATTATTATTATAGCGAAAGTTAGCTATTTTATATATCAGATATTATTGATATCACAACAGAGACAGAGAAACTCTGGAAACGAATGTGGATTATCTAGGCGTTTAGGGCTTATGATCTGTCATTGGCTGGGTTAAGTTGCATAAGTAACATTCTCCATTCCGCCCATCATCTGATAACCCATACATGACAAATTTCGGAAATTCTATTAGTATGAATTATCATGCTTCGTTTCACAGAGTTTCTCTGTCTCTGTTGGGATATCAATAATATCTGATATTAGCCCAACATGGGTATAATCCAGTAATTTGTATACAAGTATATGTATACATTCAAAATGTTGTTATTTTATATATTTTAATGAACCTAGGTAGCAATAAAGTTCGTTTGTGGAATTCAATGCACCAACAATGCTTTGAACATTTGAAACTAAATTGTAACTCAACAATAACGGATAGGTTTTTTCGGTTTAGCTGCGCACTGTAAACATGTATGATATTATCTGATTTCCTTTTTAACGCATTTTGTTCATTTATAAATTACATTTCAAATATAAAAACTTTATGTAGTAGTTCTTATAAATTCTTATGCACTACGTCCGCTATCAACAACTCGATATGCGTCCGGTTACTGTACTGTTCCGATTTTCAATCACTTTTCAATCGTGAAATGGGTGTCATGTCAGTGCCCACCAGTCAACTGCAATTACACTGCAATTGCACTGACTTGCTTGGCCAATACACGCATTTGATAATATTCTCATACATTAAACTAAATAGTTGCATCAAAAGATAATTCTACTCGACGTTGCGAAATGACTTCCACTCTTCACTTCCAGAAATACAAACATATCACTTTCAAGGATCGTAAGATTTATAGTTTTCTAATCTTGGATTTTCACTTTATGATGTATGAACTTCTTAAAAATAACGACACTGCTTTTTATATATATATATGTAATCTTCTGAACAATATTACATTTTATCCCAATTTTTTTACATCGGGCATTGCATTGGCACACTGAGTGCAGTGAATCTTGGTCATTTGTTACACGAAGGCAAGATTATCAGTCTTACGCTTCAGCGCCAGTCCAAGGTATCACATACGAAATATTTTACGTGAATATCACATTGAAATACATATTTCATATTTAACCTCATCGGGAATCGAACCCTTGACCTCATGCATGGCAGCACAACGCGCTACCGCTATTCCACGAGGCGGACTTCGATTTTTTAAACCCGTTTTTCAATATTTGTTTACCATACAAAATAGTACGAGATCAAAATCACTAAGATTATCAACTTCATATTTTTTACATTTCCGCTCATGTAGAGCATAAGGTAGTCAAATTCCTGATCAAGAAGTGTCGACACAAAAAAGTTCGCCAATCAAAGTGTTTAAGTAATTTAAAAATTATCAAATATTACAGGAAATAAATAACTTAAATTTTTAATATAATAACTAATTAAGTTAAATAAAAAATACTTGTACACTTCCACTTTTATTTATTTTGACCAGTTAGCGCTTTCACCCTGTAACGGGCATCTTCAGACTGGTAACATGTTGTACAAGACAAAAGTATAAATAGCAGTTTTTACAAAATAAATTTAGATACTAAAACACATGAGTTGGAAAAAGACAATATGAGAGAAAGAAGAGACGAAATACAAAAACATGTGTTAAATGGCAGTAATGTAACAAAGTAGGTAATGGGGAACTGGAGGGATAAGTTTTATTATATTGCACAAGGCAAAAACAATTTTATATAAGAAAATATAGAAAAAAACCAAAAATGTACATGAGTTAAAGAGAGTCAGTATGAGATAAAATGAGACAAAATACAACTATGTGAAGCTAAATGTTCTTTAATTCTTATTTTTATCGATCTTCCGCTCTGTCCAATATATGCCCCCGAGGCAATCACAATTTAATTCATATACTCCGCTTCTATCAATTTATTTATCGGGTCTTTATTATTTTATTAATGCCTGGCCTACGTGATTTAATTATTATAATATGGAAACTGTAAAATTATTTTTATGTAATATTTTGTTTGATTTTATTACTAGTATTCCCAATATAGTTAATTTTAATCCATTTTTTTATCTGTATTATTTGATGGGGTATTAAACCAGACGCATGCCGCAGACAAAATATTTTTCTTTTGTTTTTTTACGAATTAAATTATCTACTAAGGAATCGTCCATAGCCGTTATTACGCGCTAGTGTTTTAATGATTTGAATTTCTTTAAAGTAAATTATTTGAAGAAAAGAGGAACCTTAAGTAATCTATGAACTAATGAATGAATAGGTTGACATTTTATGTGATATATGATGGCGGAAGAGTTATGTATTATATTGTCACTGAAAGTAGGTTTTTTCTATATATACTAATTCTAAATTTGTTATTTATTATTTCAATACTAAGATCTAAAAAAGTTTATTTTATTACCGCCTAATTCTAAAGTAAATTTTTATGGAGTCATCTAAAAGGCTTTAATTGATTAAAAAACACATCTAACATGCGTTTAAGATCCATTGAATAAAAAAAAATATCATCTACATACCTATAATAACACAAAACATGTTTAAAAATAAATTTAATTGTGGTTATTTTTGTTTCTAAGAAATCCATATAAAAATCGGCCAAAATCGGGTGAGACCGGACTTCCCATCGCCAATCCGTTATTATTTGTTTGGTAGAAACTATTATCAAATTTAAAATAATTTTGGTCTATGCACCAAATCCAAGACTTCCTCGATTTTCATTTTTTAAAATTGGGTTAATGTTTTTTTTAACCATAAATAAATCTAAAGCTTCTTTTCAATTTGTTAGTAGGAATGTTAGTAAACAGATTAACTACATCGAAAGATACTAGAAAAGAGTTAGAGGGGACATGGGTATCCTTAAGTTTATCAACTAATTCTAAAGAGTTTTTTACAGTGTGTAATGGTTTTTAAATTTAAGAATGTTCTGTATTATATAATTCGCTCTCTTTGCAAGTTTTATAACATGGTGCCGTGTTATACGATACCACCGGACGTAGGGGGGTATTTATCTTTATGAACTTTAGGTAAGCCGTAAAGTCTTGGGCACTGTGGATATCATTTGTGAAAGGTAAAAATCTGAACTTTGCTCTTGAATAATATTTCCACGTTATTGATTACCAGATTTAATTATGAGGAAGCGAACTCTTTAGTTGGGTCTTTGTGTTTATTTTGATAAAATTATCTGTCGCCAATATAGATTCCATTTTTTTCTTTGTATTCTTTCTATCTAAGATAACTGTGCAATTTCCTTTGTCTGCTTTAGAAATTATTAGGTCGTTAGAAGATAATTTGTTTTTTATTGATTTTATAATTTTGGACTCTTCCGATGAGGAATTTATATCTTTTGTTTTAATGTACTCATTTCTTATGGTTTTTGAACACTCGTGTTTAAGGCCCGTCTGTTTTCCTAGTGCAATATCTGCGTCAATAGCTAGGTTTTCAAAATCACGTCGTTTTAAATAAATCAAAGATTTGGACAACTGTTTTAGACCCTTTTTTAATAACTCAAGTTTTATTGTTTAGCTGCACTGATGTCTTTATTGATAACTCTCTCGAAGAATTTAATATTCCCGTTGTCTTCTTCATTGACTTGTGTTTTTGAGTAAAGTTTTCTTGGACTCCCATAATTTTAACTTGTTTAATTGGTTTTTGTAAATTTTATGCACTTTTCGTTAACTTGATCGTATTTTTAAGTCTTTTAAATAATGTTAATAAAGCATCATTATAGCAAGTAACTTGTACAAACATTCTAAGTGTAAAATTTATACCAGCCTTTCTAGCGATCCCCAACCCTTTGGGCTATCTAATTTGTTCTTAAATTTATTAAAAAAGGTCTAAAACATTGTCCAAATCTTGATTTAAAACGACGTGATTTTGAAAACCTAGCTATTGACGCAGATATTTAAACACGAGTGTTCAAAAACCATAAGAAATGAGTACATTAAAACAAAAGATATAAATTCCTCATCGGAAGAGTCCAAAATTATAAAATCAATAAAAAACAAATTATCTTCTAACGACCTAATAATTTCTAAAGCAGACAAAGGAAATTGCACAGTTATCTTAGATAGAAAGGAATACAAAGAAAAAATGGAATCTATATTGGCGACAGATAATTTTATCAAAATAAACAAAGACCCAACTAAAGAGTTCGCTTCTCAAATTAAATCGGTAATCAATAACAGTGAAATATTATTCAAGAGCAAAAGTTCAGATTTTTACCTTTCACAAATGAATCCACAGTGCCCAAGACTTTACGGCTTACCTAAAGTTCATAAAGATAATACCCCCCTACGTCCGGTGGTATCGTATAACTCGGCACCATGTTATAAACTTGCAAAGAGAGCGAATTATATAATACAGAACATTCTTAAATTTAAACCATTACACACTGTAAAAAACTCTTTAGAATTAGTTGATAAACTTAAGGATACCCATGTCCCCTCTAACTCTTTTCTAGTATCTTTCGATGTAGTTAATCTGTTTACTAACATTCCTACTAACAAATTGAAAGAAGCTTTAGATTTATTTATGGTTAAAAAAAACATTAACCCAATTTTAAAAAATGAAATCGAGGAAGTCTTGGATTTGTGCATAGACCAAAATTATTTTAAATTTGATAATAGTTTCTACCAACAAATAAACGGATTGGCGATGGGAAGTCCGGTCTCACCGATTTTGGCCGATTTTTATATGGATTTCTTAGAAACAAAAATAACACAATTAAATTTATTTAAACATGTTTTGTGTTATTATAGGTATGTAGATGATATTTTTATTTTATTCAATGGATCTAAACGCATGTTAGATGTGTTTTTTAATCAATTAAACGCTTTAGATGACTCCATAAAATTTACTTTAGAATTAGGCGGTAATAAAATAAACTTTTTAGATCTTAGTATTGAAATAATAAATAACAAATTAGAATTTAGTATATATAGAAAACCTACTTTCAGTGACAATATAATACATAACTCTTCTCGCCATCATATATCACATAAAATGTCAACCTTTCATTCATTAGTTCATAGATTACTTAAGGTTCCTCTTTCTTCAAATAATTACTTTAAAGAAATTCAAATCATTAAAACACTAGCGCGTAATAACGGCTATGACGATTCCTTAGTAGATAATTTAATTCGTAAAAAACAAAAGAAAAATATTTTGTCTGCGGCATGCGCTGGTTTAATACCCACATCAAATAATACAGATAAAAAATGGATAAAACTTAACTATATTGGGAATACTAGTAATAAAATCAAACAAATATTACATAAAAAATAATTTTACAGTTTCATATTATAATAATAAATCACTAGGCCAGGCATTAATAAATAATAAAGACCCGATAAATAAATTTGATAGAAGCGGAGTATATGAATTAAATTGTGATTGCCCGGGGGCATATATTGGACAGAGCGGAAGATCGATAAAAATAAGAATTAAAGAACATTTAGCTTCACATAGATTAAAAAAAGATAACTCTAATTACGCTTCGCATTTAACAGAATTTAATCATCAATTTGTAAATCTAGATAAAGTAAAAATCCTTCATGTCGAAAATAAAGGCCCAAAATTGGATAGATTAGAAATACTAGAAATTAATAGAATAAAAAATAACGCCAATATATTATTAATTAACCAGCAAACAGAATTTTCAAATTCCCCATTACTTTCACCCTTAGCCTAACCCACTAATATAATCCCTGTAATAAAATCCTATCCTTCCATTACCTACACCTTCTCACAATACTGCCATTTAACATAGTTTTTGTATTTTGTCTCATTTTATCTCATACTGACTCTCTTTAACTCATGTACATTTTTGGTTTTTCTAGATTTCTTATATAAAATTGTTTTTGCTTGTGCAATATAATAAAACTTATCCCTCCAGTTCCCCATTACCTACTTTGTTACATTACTGCCATTTAACACATGTTTTGTATTTCGTCTCTTCTTTCTCTCATATTGTCTTTTTCCATCTCATGTGTTTAGTATCTAAATTTATTTTGTAAAAACTGCTATTTATACTTTTGTCTTGTACAACATGTTACCAGTCTGAAGATGCCCGTTACAGGGTGAAAGCCTACAAAACTAGAATTTTATTAAATTAGAATTAAAGTACCATATTTATTGTAGTATTGTCCGCCTCATAGCATAGTGGTAGCGCATTTGGCTACCATGCATTAGCTAGCGGGTCAAGATGAATAATTTCTTAACTTTATTTATTTATGAAAAAAAAATGTTTTACAAAAAATACATAGTAAATACACAAATACATATTAAAAAATAAACTAAAATCCCACAAAGGCATAACCTGTTCGTGGGTAGGTATTCATTGAGTATCGATTGTGAATTTGTTTACACTCTTTCAAGCAACATTTTAAAATTTAATATGAGAAAAATAATATATAATATTTATGAACATGTGATTTTCATATTAATATTTCAAATAATGTGATATCTTGGACTGGCTCTGAAGAGTAAGACTGATCATCTTACCTTCATGTGATGAAAAAAAAACGATCAAAATACACTGCACTTGGTGTACCGATGCAGTGCCCTATGCACCATTGGGTAAGGATAAGGGAAAGTAGCAGTAGTAGTATATGTATATTACTAAAATTTACAGACATTTATTATGGTTACGTGTTTTTTCATTAGATATAAACTTTCGGCCAAAGATCGATGATTCGAGTGATTTTTTTTATGCTTACTTTATCTTTCATTATTGTCTTGGTGTCCTGAGCCATATGCTGGACTAAAAAGTCGTAAGTCGAATGAAAGTTGAAAGTACCTATGCTAGATTGATAGGTCGAAAGTGGTATGCGACGCGACGCTACGGAATAGCGAGTGATTTTGCACCCTAGATCACTCGCCATCCCGAAGTGTCAACTTTGCATCGACGAAATATATACAGCGTAGGATAGCATAGGATCCCTGGACGTGGAAATGCTAAGACTTTAATGAGCGTAAATCAAAAATATATATTTGTTCTTACCAGCAAGTCAGCTATGGCTAAGTGGACCAGCATCGTATTGATCCTTGTTCTTGGAGTATCTCTCTTGATAAGGAGGGCCAGCACAGTACAGTTTCCAATAGCTGACACCACCATCAGAACACTATACACCACTATAGAAAGCACGTGACTATCATTGAAGGTCATGTCCAAAGGAAGAACAGTAGAAGACTGGTTTCCATCGATACTCCCCAATGTTTCGTACAACCTATGTTCTTTAATATCCTCAGGGATGATGGCATCCATGGCTGAAGATTCAGGTAACTCAGTAGCAAAAATTAACTTTAAAATTCCGTCCTTCTATCTCAGTTTTGATTTTATCAGAAGATAATCAGCGGGACATTTTACCATGGTCAAACTCCACCAAACTATTTGTTCGACTTCCTAATGACGCACTTATGAGATAAATAGTTTGATCTTGAAATGTTTTTTTCACTACACGATAAAACACGTTTTTACACAGCTTCAGCTTAGTTAAAACAACTGGTATTAAGAATTAATTTATAATTAGCTTCTAATACAATTTTTTTATTTAAATTTTAAGTGGCTTATAACACAAAGTGCTGTAAACAGAGCGGTAATTAAGAAAGTTTATCGCAAAGCCAGCAAAGGTTAGGAGATAGACTATACTAGTACTGACAGTGTTTTTAATAAAACGAGGTGTTTACTAATAACTAGGTAGATTCGATTTATTTTAAACTGGTGTTTATTTCATTTTCCTGAAAACATGCTTATCGTTACACGCTTCGCTATCGCAGTTGTTACAAAATTTTTGAGTTTGGTAATGGCTGTCTCAAAATACTTTACTATTCGATACTTTTCTTGTTGTCCCGGCACTGAATGCCGGGATTTTTCATCTCCATGAATTTTTTTATACCTCGGTTTAGTCTTAAAAAACAATTTTTTTAAGTTTCTTCAGATTTTTCGGAATTTTTCCGTACGGTCAAAATTCACTTATAATTACACAACACAAATGCGATAAATTGTCCCCTACAATCTGCTTGTATCTTTTGGCTCAACTTTCTGATAACTTAGCGAGATAATTCTTAAAACGAGCTGTTACACAACTTAAAACAGAAGTACTTCAACACTAACTTGTTTAAATCAGTTTTCTAAAAAATGCTTTCGAGAATGTGAGAAGAACGAGATGATTTAACACACTAACCACAGCACAAAACTGTCAGAAACAACTTGTCATGAAAAGATGATATTTTTGTTAACAATATCATCAATGTCACTGAAATTAAAGTTTATGATAAGTTTATTTAATTTACGTTGGTAGTTATTTCGCAGAGTTGCGTCCCGCCAAATTGGATAAAACAAATCTATCGACCGCGTGGCGCGAAAAGCTTTTTCCAACTGACAGCTAGATTCTAAATGTTTTCCACCACTAGAAGGCGTGGGAGTACCACTGCCAAACCTCGTTTAATTTACCGCCAAAGACAGACAAACAAAACATCTCTCATCCCTTTCTGACAACAATATCACTAACTAGGAGTGA